>QZGG01000687.1:0-111855 GCA_006409495.1 Sedum album
TCTGATCTGATTTCGTCGATGGTAATTTGCTAGGAAATCGATACCAGGAATGACGGATTTAGGGTTAGATTTCTTATGTTAAATAAAAGTAATAAATAAATTAAAATCATTTTTAATTTGCGAAGATTACTCTCTGTTAACGGCACTTCTAACGGAACAGTGCATTTGGTGGTTTTTTGTTAACGGTGTAGTTATAATATACTCGTTTCGTAATTTTTGGATATAATGGTGGTTTACTGCAAAATGGTCCATTATATTGGTGGTTTACTGCAATTTCCCCTAAAAGTTATTATAAAAATTGCCAAATTCACCAAAATAGTTTAATTAATTTACAAAAAACAACTGTAAAATACGGGAATAATATTTACATGATTATAAATTAACTTATATTACATAAAATATATAAATGGATTAAAATATACCCAAAAATCACTTTTAAAATTGTTTTTACAAATTATCATTATTATTTCAATTTAAATATATATATTACGCCGTATCGCCATGTAACGACTAGTCTTTTGCCATATCGATTAGGCGTCTTGGCAGTAGATTTGCGCCGTGAATCGCCGAGGCGCCGTGAAAACAATAGTTGAAACACCCTATATACGGATGGTACTTGTTAAAAAATCCTACAATAAAATCAGGAAATAAACCTCCTGATTCCAGAATCTTAATTTCTTGGACTTACAATATTTATTCGAAAAAATCAATGGTGCAATACACGATGAGAAGTTAGGTAAGGCATAGCTAGTTTTAAAATTAGTTTAATTAAACACGTCATTCAATTTACTCACATATCGACATCACATTTTCTAAAAAAATTAGCGGATGTCATTTTCACCAGTTTTGATTCGGTGCTTGTAGATTCAATTCCAAGTGATTTAAAATTACACAATTTCTGTATCAAAAAAATTACTCAATTTCAAATAGGGAAAGATCTTGGAGCACTATTTGATATTTTGTAATGATTTCATTCGTCGATTTCTAATAATTCGATAAACATCAAACTGGCTCACGTATAGAGTAAAGTTCAAAAAAGACATGTAAATAAATGTAGAATTTGAGATACGATCTCGATCGTTGATTATTAGTAATCCAACGGATGAGATTTAATTTCTAAATAAACCGTCAATCAATTTTAATCTCAACTGCGAATTATCAAAATTAATGATCAAAATTAAATCTTTTCATCTCATAAAATTTAACATATCTCTTGATTTAACTTTTTTACCATTATAGAATAATTAAATTCCTCCTAAAGCAAATAATTATATCTTGCAACAATTGACGACATGAAATCTCTTTAGAAAAAAGGGTAATTTGTCAAAATAAAAATCAAATCATTAACGCAACAAATTTACTAAACCTGCACTGCTTTATATAACCGACCAAAGACAAACAGAGTGAGAAACGCTGACGCGTCGACTCCCCTCCCGCCGGCCGACACCTTCACTCCAAGATCTGCTTCTCCTGCCGATTAAATTGCAGCGCCATCCTTTTCATTTCCCGGCCCCTTATTCTACTTTCATCATCTAGTCTGTTCGAGATTCAAGCAGTACCCTTATTCACTCCGCAACTAAAAGTTCCAAATTGGCGATCCGGGTTGCGGATCTGGTGTGTGGTGGTGTGCGGTCCGTGAAGATGGAGGGCGAGAAGAAATCGTCGGTGTCGGATGTCGGCGCTTGGGCGATGAATGTTATTAGTTCTGTCGGGATTATTATGGTCAATAAGCAACTCATGTCTTCTGCTGGCTACGGTTTTGGATTCGGTATGTTGTCAATTTACCAGCAGATAGTTGGTTGGTCATTTTGTTTGGACTGTCGTTTGAATTCTGGTTGACCTCGACTGCTTACACTAATTCAGACATTTTAATGATTGTATTATGACTGAGTGTGGATGGTTTTAATTTGTTCTGCAGCAACATCGTTGACTGGGTTTCACTTTGCTGTGACGGCGCTTGTTGGAATGGTTTCAAATGCTACTGGATACTCGGCCTCAAAACATGTGCCTCTCTGGGAGCTTTTGTGGTTCTCTGTTGTTGCCAATACGTCGATTACTGGAATGAACTTAAGTCTTATGCTGAACTCTGTAGGATTTTATCAGGTAAGCATGATCTTGTTTGAAGCGTCTTAGTTTTTGATTTTTACCTGCCATTTGCAATTAAAGATTTGATTTTATCACTTGTGCAATATTCCTGGAAATATTTGTCGCATTTCATTAAATATTTCAAATTTTGCAGATTTCGAAGTTAAGCATGATTCCAGTTGTTTGTGTAATGGAATGGATTATGCACAACAAGCATTATTCGAGGGAAGTCAAATTGTCTGTGGTGTTTGTGGTGATAGGTGTCGGTGTTTGTACTGTAACTGATGTGAAGGTTAATGCCAAGGGTTTCATATGTGCCTGTGTTGCTGTCTTGTCGACATCTTTTCAGCAAATTGTAAGTAATAGATTCTTCGTACTTACATTAATTGAGCAAGAACTTAGGTAGGTATAGACTCATTTATGTTATTATAAGGTGTCATCAACTGCACAATTGTTTTATTTTAACATCTGCTTGCTTGCAAATTAAATTGCATTTCAAAATAATGTGCAATCTTTGTCTTTGCTGCAGTCTATTGGTTCTTTACAGAAGAAATATTCAGTTGGATCCTTTGAACTTCTGAGCAAGACGGCTCCAATTCAAGCTCTGTCGCTCTTATTGCTTGGTCCATTCATTGATTATTACCTGAATGGCATATTCATCATCAACTACAAAATGTCTCTTGGTGCAGCAGTAAGGATAAATTGCTCTACTAAGACTGAAGTCCCCATACGTTGGATACATTGTAAATTCAAACCTCTAATACTCTTGTGCCTTCTGTTTTTAATATGTGCAGATGTTCATAATCCTCTCATGCACCCTAGCCGTGTTCTGCAACATCAGCCAGTACCTCTGCATTGGACGATTCTCTGCAGTATCTTTCCAAGTATTGGGCCACATGAAAACCGTCTGTGTTCTAACACTGGGGTGGCTGCTATTCGACTCGGCACTAACTTTAAAAAACATCTTTGGAATGACTGTTGCAGTGATTGGTATGGTGATATATAGTTGGGCAGTTGAAGTTGAAAAGCAGCGGCAAGCAGCTATGAAAAACAGCTTTACAGAAGAGGAAATTAGACTGTTAAAGGAAGGAGCCGATACCATACCCACAAAGGATATTGAACTTGGGGGAACCAAATGATTGATAGTCACAGTTCAGTTACTACATATGATCATTCTTTGTTTACATTTACAGTGAAGTGACAACATAATAATCGGGCATCTCCTGCTCTGCTACAACATGTATGTTTGCCCCTTTATCATTTATTTGTCTTTGAAAACTCATCATATAGTAATAGATTTACATGCAAGATTGTTATCTTTATTGTCATATGACAAAATACTTAATGAATGCCTTCTTTGTTTAAATGACTTATTCTTATCATTCAACAGGTTTTTGAGACAAAATGAAGATACCTCACCAGGTTGCTTCTACTGATCTCATTGGTTTATTAGTGTATTTTGTTTCTAACCGGGTCAGCTTTGGACTCGGGATGTGTGGGAAGACTTTAAAACCTCGTATTCTTCTTTTGGCCGTAGCATATTAGCCATTAGGTGCTTATACATTATTGAGAATTTGGTGAGAGACGGTTCAGAAAAGAAACTAATTTCCTGGCATAAGTAATCAGCATCTATCTAAGAAATGAGGTATGATCTAGATCTAGGAGGAAATTAAAGTTTTGTAAGACGTGAGGATGTCATATCAACCGTGAGATTTGATTGATATAACGGTTTATATTTAGTTAAAATAGGAGGTTATATTTTCAAAATACATGGACGGTTAGAGCGACGGTTATCAATATTAATCGTTGGATGAATAGAATCGACGGCTGAAATGATGTCACACTGTCTTATATAGATATGAATGGCCCTCTCCATCTTTTTCCTCTAAAAAATATCAGCATGGGCTATAGTACATGTACAAGCCATAGAAATGTTGAGCGTCGCTTTCGCAACCTACTGTATGAGGTACTAATTTAGTAGACGCTGTTGAATGACACTGATTAATTATGAGTATGCATAATGTAAATTACATGCAATGTGATCCGTTCATTCCTATTTTTAGTTGTTCCCTAATCATACCAAACGTACTGAAATTTTATGCTCATGAAAGACCTTTATGTATGGACAAATATATTATGTATTTTTTGTTTTTAACTTAAGTTCTTATTTGTTCCGCCATATGTAGTACGAGATCATTTGATGATTTTTTCCTCCATTTAAGGGTTCATCACGCATATCCAATGACTTCTCCAAGTAAATTGGCATCATATACGATCCTAATATGCAAAGTGTATCTCAATCATTGTCCCCCCTCAACGGAAATGACTTCTCCCTTGATATGCAATCATGTAAGTAAATAAACTTCTTGATATGCACTCTCACTCTCAAGTAAATGTGTTGGTCTCTTGCCCCATCATTCCATCAATGTTGTAAGTAATGCCCAATCAGGTTCTACATTTTGTATTTGAGTTCACATGTAAAATCACACAATCCTATGATCCGTATCCCACATCATGCGATGCACAATCTTTTTGGTTTTACGAGCTTGCAAGATAATATACAATGTTCAAAATCATGTAAAAAAATAAGTCATCTGAAATTAAATAGGAAAAATATTATGGTCAACTATATAGCATATAGCATATTAATAAGGGTTAATTACGATAAACCACCCTCCTAATAGGGGGGTTTTTCACGGCACCACCCTTATAATGTGATATTACAGTAAACCACCTCTTTCTCTACTCCGTTATCATTTAACCACCTCTCCGTTAACAGAGGTGGTGAAGTGATAACGGAAATGATTATAGAAGTGGTGAAGTGAAAGTTTATTCCACATAAATCTGGCTTCAATTAGGAACCCAACATGCACAATATGTATGCCCTAGCATAACACTGTACGACTTCCTCTATCGCATCATCAGTTATCACTATCATGTTATTCCAAAACCACCTACGTTTAGCTAGAGTACGTAGGGGATTGACCTATCTCAGAATAAGCCCCTAACAAATGTATGAACATCGCCTCCCAATCATGTTCCTCCTTCCCAAAAACTACTGCTCTCTCGATAGGGAAACTAGTAAGCAATCCAACATTCTGTAGAGTGATCGTGCACTCTCCTCCCCTCAAGTGGAATGTATGTGTCTCCGGTCTCCACCGTTCCACCAATGCACAGAGCAATGACCAATCAACTTCTACATTCTGAATTTGGGTCCATGTGTAAAACCCAATATCAACACTGTATCTCACAATTCTAGGATCCATATCCCACATCTTACGATGAACAAACTTAAGAATTTTTTTTCCTATACACAAATAATAAATAACATTAAGATAACAATGTAAAAATATGAATAAATTCGTATACATATAAATAATTACATAAATTAAAATTAAAATGGACTAACCGGATCATTCCACACTTCTTGCGAACGATGGGTGCCCTGTTGAGTTAAAACCAAGTCATCAATTGGTCCGAAGTCACAATATAATCAAAATTCATCTAAATAAAAAAATCACATATCTATATTAACAACACAATATACAATTATAAAACTCAAATCACATAAAACACATATCACAATGCACTATAAAAATCATAACCCTAAATCATAGAATTACCAATTCAAACTCATAGAATTAGCAACTTAAAATGTAATCTAAATCATAAAATGCAATATCAAACTCAAATTGTAATATACACAATTCACAAGGAAATCAAAATCGCAAATCAAAATAAACCGTATCATATTCAAAATTAACAATAAACCCTAAAATTAAACAACAAAATCAACACAATCCGTAACCCTAAATCCCTTTATCGAAACCCTAAATTCTAACAAAACTTTCAATATACATAATCAAACAACAAAATCAACACAATTCGTAATCCTAAATCATATGTACAACTCAACAAAATAAAAACCCTAACCTCAAAATCAATATCAAACCTTCCACTCATTACGAAACAATTCTCAGGAAGATAGTGACGCGGCGCGGCGGCTGAGTTCGTGTTAATCAACAACACGGCGACTTGGTTGCATGGCGGCAGCGGCGGTGGAGAACAATTGGAAGAGATACGCGAAGGAAGGAGGGTTTTATTTTTAGATGAGATCGGTCTTTGTAGAACCGGATTCATAAACAAAATACTGGTCATTAACAAATGCTGATTGTACGTCCTCGTCAGATTGAGGAACGAATCATTTTATGCTGACTGGGAAACCGGGTTTGTCAAGACTGGATATACTGATTTTTAAAGAATCCAATTTTCCCCGGAACCGGATTGGCACCAAAATAGGACATTTCGAAAAGAATTTTTAAAAAGAGGGCATTCGAGAAACATACTTTTGGAGGGAGGGCATTTCTAAAAAAAATTCCTAATTCACTGGATCCGAGATAAATTCCAATTTATTTCTTGTGAAAGGAACGAGCGAAATCGCTTTGGCAATCCCATTTCATGACTTCCCGGGCACTGCGAACGTTACGATTCATCTCTTGTCGGCGCAATCCTGCTGATTTCTCCACTCAATCGCTTCCAGCATCATCGTCCTCATCCTTAATCCCACCTCTTTCATCCGATTCCATAATCCCCCTTTATTCACAAACAACCCACATCCCCGACGAGGGTCGCATTCTCCAACAGCTCTCCGAACTACTCCCCATCAGCCAAACCACCCCAATTCACAGATTCCGCTGCGAAGATCTCACTCCGGAACATTCTAGGGTTGCTGCTGATGCGTTTTTACCGCCGGAGGAGAAACTCCGAGGAGTGTTTCTCCAGAAGCTCAGAGGTAAGTATGCTATTCAGAAGGCTTTGGATGATGTTGATAAAGATTTGAACTTTGAGGTTTTTGGTAAAGTTGTTGATAGAGGGAATATGAGTGGGGATGCTATGGTTACCTTTTTCAACTGGGCTGTCAGAAAGCCGCAGATTGGGATAGGGATTAGGAGTTATAATGTGATTCTGAAAGCACTTGGGAGAAGGGGTTATTTGAAGTTTGTAGCCAGTGTGTTGAGAGATATGAATGTAGAGGGAGTGAAGCCTGATTCCGAGACTTTATCTATTGTTATGGATAGTTATGTCAGGACTGGACATGTAAAGAAGGCAGTTAAAATGTTTGGAGTGTTGGAGGAATTCGGATGGGAAAGCAATGTGGAGAATTTGAATGTTGTTTTAGAATGTTTGTGCAAGCGGTCTCACGTGGGGGTGGCGACTTCCTTGTTTAATAGAATGAATGGTACGATGGCGTTTGATAGTATGACGTACAATGTTGTTATTGAAGGTTGGTCTAGATTGGGAAAGGTGGATGAAATGGAGAAGGTAATGGAAGTGATGACGAGAGATGGGTTCAGTCCTGATAGTTTGACTTTTAGTTATGTTATTGAGGGGTTAGGGAATGCAGATCGTATTGATGAGTCTGTTAAGTTATTCGATGATTTGGAGAATCGATGTTGTGTTCGAGATACACGCGTATATAATGCGATCATTGCGAACTTTATATCAACTGGAGATTTCGAAAAATGTATGAGATATTATGAGGAGATGTGTAGCTGTGGCTGTGAGCCAAACTCAGATACTTACACCCATTTGATTGCTGGATTTTTGAGAGTACGAAAAGTGGCTGACGCGCTTGAAATGTTTGATGCTATGCTTGATAAAGGGATGGTACCAAGTACGGGGACAGTAACATCGTTCATTAAACCATTGTGCAGCTATGGCCCTCCTCATGCTGCCATGATGATATATAAGAAAGCAAGAAAAGCTGGTTGTAAAATATCACTGACTGCTTATAAGCTGTTACTCATGCGACTTTCTAGATTTGGCAAATGCGGTACAATACTGCTTTTGTGGGATGAGATGCAAGAATATAGTTATAATTATGATTTGGAAGTATATGAGTACGTGATTAACGGACTATGCAACATAGGGCAGCTTGAAAATGCCACTACTGTTATGGAAGAAGCTTTACGCAGGGGTTTATGCCCTGGTCGTCTGTGTTGTAGCAAGCTAAACCACAAATTAATAGCTGCAAATAAAGTAGAGAGGGCATATAAGCTTTTTCTTAAGATCAAGGAGGCCCGACTTGCTGAAAATGCCAGAAAATATTGGCGCTCTAAGGGGTGGCATTTCTGATTGTCAGAAGATTTACTTTGTAGGCCTGTTGACGGAATGCTGACTTACATGCTTCCTTTTTCTCCTTTGTCCCAAACTCTGATGACGATATGGATTGGCCGCTCATCTTTTTGCACCACTCAAATCTTAAGGTGGAAATGCTGACATGACCATCATCCTCAGCCTCCTGGTTTGTACTATATCCACTTCCTAACATACTAATACCCATTCTGACTAAATTTCTATTTTGTTGATTTCTGTTTCTGCTGCTTTTGGTGATTCGAGAGTCGAGACTCCTACATCTTTCGTAATTTGAAAAATTATCATATGGTCAAGGTGCTTGCAGAATAGATGAATTCTCTTCAGAAAATATTTGTTTCAATGAACCATTCATCTATACCAGTTCCACTTTGTTAGCCAGCAGCTGAGCGGCTTCCGTTGTTTTTTATGTTTAGTTGATGCCAATATTATTTTTAATCGTTTTGTCAAGTGTCTGACATTAAATGTTCCGGGATGTGTTTGGAGCGTTGTCTAACCTTTTGAGAAGATTTGTTCGGGACAGCAAACAATTGTTTTGAGCTCGAAACATTTTGACCTTAAGTTCTCTTGTATGCTGCCCAAACTTTTACTTTTTATAACTTGGATTCTTATTCACTGATGATGTGATTATTTTGCTTTGTAGTGTAGATGATTTGAGTGCGTTCTACAAATCTTTGTCGAAGAACCAACATTCCGAGAGAGAAAGGTAGAAGATAAATTCTCTATTGCATTTTTCTTTTATTTTCATCTGTACTTTAATTTTCTGAATTTTTTGTAGTTGTCAAGTGGCCTTTACTTGATAATGTAAAATCTTCCCTACTCATTGTTGATCCTGAGTTTTGTACAGTGGATGATATCTTGAGGTGCCTTATCATGCCATTCACAGTTATCAAACTAGATGTCACTTTTGTATTAAACTTTGTTGGCAATCTCCTCCTATTGTCCATTTGTTAGCTTTTTTTATTTGTTAGCTTTAGGGTTAAGATATAAGTTATCAAAACTGGAACTGTCTTACTTCAGGAATCTTCGAGTCTAGGGTTTTAGAAATCAGAATGTTTGTTTTAAAACTTTTCCTTCAATGTCAAAGTACTTTTTTTTGAAGTAAAAATGTGCTTTTTTACTCAAAAAAGATAATGGAACCTGAAACCTAATAACACAACTGGGCATTAGAATACCAATGCTTAGCCCCCCAAACGCCTAACAAAAGCAGACAGTAAACACAACACAGCCAAACAAAAAATGCACTATGATCTCACCAAATGCACTATGATCTCTTCAAAGTTATTGCACCAGCAGCACAATCTCCCACCATTTGTGACATTAGCCCAATTCTTATGAGGAAGCTTGTCTTGTATGGCCAGTCAAGTACAAAAAAATGTGCTTGGGGTGGGATATAGTATTCCAAATCATCTTCGACCACTTCTTCTCATTATCCTCACTCAGATGATGTCAGTCTGTCAGAGAACCTTTAATTGTTTAACATTATTCTATATTTCATACAATCATAATTATCAAACTCTGCACATTTCTTCGCCTCCTCTCTTATTCGTAGGCAGTTTCGTTGAGAAATGAGGTTTTTTCATCAACCTCCTAATATGATTGGTCCCTGAAATAGTAGTTCAAAACCCATTTAATTCAAAGATTATTCTTGTTGCGACAGTAATCTCACAAATGTATTTGAATGTTTTTTGATCCCCTAAGTCTCCTTGCTCTTTTGTTTGCACACATCCTTCCACGAGAGGTTCCTTTTACTGCTTCTTTTACCAGACAACAAATTTCCTACAAATGTTGGTAATCTTCTTGATGACTTCAACGGGTAAAATCAAGTTATCCATCCAATAGGAGCACAACGTAGACACACATGTTTGACTAGAATACAATGACCAGCATGAGAAAGGCACCTCGCAGTATAGGACGTAATTTTACTCAACATTGTCTAAATTATAGGCTGGTCCAGCGACACTCCTAAATATAAGATAGTGAACTCTTCAATGGATAATCCAATACGTTCAGCAATAATAACCTAACCGTTAGTAGGCACAGAGCTCCAAAGAAAATGTTAGACTTATCAAATATCATACCAAGATCAAGCATGCAGTAAATCTGTCCATGACTTTCCTGATGCACGTTATAGACTGTTCCCTTGCATATGAAAAAATTAAGATCATCGGCGAACATTAGATGGGTTAACCCCACTTTTTTGCATCTGTTGTGGTACCTATAACTAAACTCTCAAGCCATCCTACTTAATGAATGACCTCATTAAGACTTCCATGATTAAGGTTACATAAAGGGAGACAACAGATCACCTTGCCTCAGCCCTCTATTACTTCCAAAAAATCAACCAATTCACCAATAATAAGAATCGAATACCTTGCAACTCTAATGCACGCGAAAATCCACTTCACGAACATCGTAAGAAAGCCAAACGGAAGCACTATTTTTTCTAAAAAGTTATAGTTCACAAGTCATACTCCTCATTAATGTCAATCTTCATCATGCACCTTTACTTATATATTTTTCTACTATATCATGCCTCCAGATCTTAAGCTATGCAACTATTGTGACCAATGTTTCTTAGCAAAACAAATGCTAATTGAGACTCTTTATAAGAAATGGTAAACACTTCTTCAGCAGATTTGAGAGGATTGAAAAAATAATTTTATACAGGACACTGCAGCAACTGATTGGCCAAAAAATCTTAGGCTTTGATGAATTCTGAGTTTTGGTAATCAGGGCTGAGTAAGCTGTGTCCACTCCAAACGACATTTTCCATCACTAAAAAATAGCGCCCCCGCAAGGTAAATATCTTGACTACACTAGGATCATGAACACTTACGCCAGAAAACACCCTTACGCGACACTACCTAAAGAGTCGTGTAACTATGGTATTAGTCACACCATGGCTTCTGTGACTTGCCGTAAGTCACATAAGGTAAGTCGCGTAAACCCTGTCGCATAACTTTTACATGACTAACTCAAAGTAAGTTAGTCACTTATAGTACCCCCTTTTTGCGACAAAAAATAAAGGTGTCGCATAAGTACGAGTCATATAAGGTGATCTACAAATTTGAGTATGTCACATAAAGTATGAAGCGTGACTTGAAAATAGGAAATTTGGTGTCGCATTTTCCATGAATTGTGACTACAAATGTCAGGTCATGGTAGTCGCATAAACTACTTTGTGACTTTCTTCTTCATAAACTTGTTTGTCGCATAAACTACTTTGTGACTTTCTGCTTTATAAACTTGTTTGTCGCATAAACTACTTTGTGACTTTCTGCTTTATAAACTTGTTTGTTGCATAAACTGCTTTGTGAATTTCGACATCAACAAATTGTTTGTCGCGTTGAATTTGTAGTGTCATTCTAATTAGTCACTTGACTCCACATATGGGACAAGCAAATGTCATGTTTACCAAATGAATTTACATAGCAGACGAATTAACACATCATAAACCCTGAAATTTAAGAGTTTGCTGCAAAAAAGTTACAAGATTCACATAGTTTGCTGCTCACAAAAGTTCAAGCAGTGTTACAAAACATACATAATCTTGCACTGAGCACAAGATCCAAAAAGTCATAAAAAGTTTAAGTCTCAAACATTAACCTTCATGTGAGACTTGCCCCATCCGAAGCATTGCTAGCAGCGCATGAACCTCCTCTTTGTTGTTCCTCCAGAATTCGGATTCTTTCCTCTAAAGTAGAGACCTTGGACAGCAACATAGTATTCGTCTTCTGGATTCTTGAACCTCCTCTAGGGAGTGGAGGGCGTCTGACTGTCCTGCCAACTCCAGAAATGATTGTTCCTTTCTTTTGGGGAACAACGTCTTTGATAATATGAAGCTGATCTTCAACATCGAGTGGATTATTGACCACACTTGAATCTTCATCCTGGTTAGCAAGCATGTCATTCACTTTCTCCTTCATCTTTGCCTACGAAGAACATAACCAATTGATACAGTTAAATGAAAAAGAAAGCAGATTGTATAATGTTAACAGAACATAACCAATAAACATCGCCACACACACAGTGAAAAAAGAACCACAACATACAATGTATCTGACCACAGAAATCATAACCAATAACCATAACCAATATACATCGCTTTACAACAGAAATCATGCATTGAAAATATTAACAGTACTTTGCAAATTATCTGACCACAACATAAAATGTATCTGACCACAGAAATCATAACCAATAACCATAACCAATATACATCGCTTTACAAACAGAAATCATGCATTGAAAATATTAACAGTACTTTGCAAATTATCTGACCACAACATACAACCACAGAAATCATAACCAATAACCATAACCAATATACATCGCTTTACAAACAGAAATCATGCATTGAAAATATCAACAGTACTTTACAAATTATCTGACCACAACACACAACGTATATTATTGAACATAGATAATAATAGTTACCAACATTCACTACACACAATTTCCAAATCAAAGAATGAACAAACAATTTAGACAAAAAATATTCAATACCAAGCAAATCAGTACACACAATTTCCAAATGAGATACTGTACAGTAGATAACAATTACCGCATTAGCAGCTCCAGTGGGATCTTTGGAGTATACCTCCTCATATACATCTATCAATGGTGCATGGCTTCCAGATTCAGCAAACTTCTCAGCACGCTGGCCAAACGGGACTTTACCAGAATGATGGTTAGCTCGACCAGGTACTTTTCTAGCGTCTCTTCTTTTTTCACTAATAGCCTGCCATGGTCGTAAAAACAGTCAATGAAATAGTAAAAGCTGCATTGGACACGTAACTGATAATTATAAAATTCGATAGACATCACCTCATTTTCTGGTGTGCTAAAGTGATTATGCAACCACATCCACTGTTCTGGTCGTCCAAGAAATTCTAAAGGAATCTTATCCTTATGATCAAGCCAATGCCTCCTACATTCTGACTTCCAGTTTTTGTACCGCAAACTTGCTTTCTCTTCGATGAAATTACACAACCAGTCATCGGTGTGGTCAATAACAAAGTAAGGCTGAAAACACAATTACACAAAACACATTACAATATATTATTGTTATTATAAAGTAAAGAAGAAAAATTGAAAAACTTACTTCCAAATTGAAGATCAGAACATCCCAGGACTCTGAGAAATCCAATTCATGGAAACTTGGTGCAAGCATTGGTATTTTTTCACGTACAATTCTTCCTATCTCATGGGACATCAGACTTCCATACTCATAGTTTGAGGGACCGTTATGTCCTACAGCTTTCTCGAGCTTCAGAGGGTGCTTAAGAGTTGCAACTAGGTCGTGCAGTTTCTTCCCGGTGTTAACTCCTCTCTTTTTCTTTGTCCCCCCTTCACCTACAAAAGTGTATTAAATTCAGTTATTGTCTAGTGCTAATATTGAAACATTAATTATAATAAACCTTAAACAAAAATAATACCTTCACTTATTATGTCCTCATTGCTGCATCTTATGCTCAAATGGATGTCTCGAGCTTCAGAGGGGCCACCTTCTACTGTCTCAGGTAGAGAATCCTCTGTGTGCTCATATGTCACACTAGCAGCTGGAACCGGAGGGGCAGGATCGATAATAGGAGGCGGCGGTGGTGCAGAACTAGTTCTTGACCTGATTGGTTGAATCTGAGGTTGTGGTGGCAGTGGTCCAGACTTCTCAGGTTGTGGTGTTGGAACTTGTGGTGGCACTGAGGATGGAATGGTTGAGGGGGCAGTCTTTTGTTTTTTAGGTGGACTTTTTCCAATGAATGTGTTTGGGCGAGATGCAAACTTACTTGTGCATCGAGGACTTCTACGTGGACTAAGCAGATTTTGGGTTGGCTTGGGAAGGACAGGTTGTGTAGGAGGTTGTTTGGTAGGATTTTGACTTGGATTGGGAACGACAGGTGCAGTAGTAGGTTTGGGACTTGGGTTGGGAACGACAATTGGTGCAGTAGGTTTGGGACTTGGGTTGGGAACGACAGGAGGTGCAGTAGGTTTGGACTTGGGTTGGGAACGACAGCAGGTGCAGTAGGTTTGGGACTTGGGTTGGGAACGACAGCAGGTGCAGTAGGTTTGGGACTTGGGTTGGGAACGACATGCGCGGCAGGAGTTTGTTTGGTCGGAGGTCGCTTGGCAGGAGGTTGTTTGGTAGGCGGTCGTTTGGTTTTCAGCGGCGTAGGGCTGAGAGTAGCTGGAGGACGCCTAACTGAAGGTGAGCGAAGGTTCATCCTCTCCTTAATCTCATTCAAATTTCGTTTCTTGGGTGCCATTCCTGCAAGACACACACATGGTCAGACAACTATAAACATCAAAACCAAGGAATTGAGAGCAAAGATTCATACCTGATGAAAATTGAGCTTCGTCAGCAAGTCGGCGACAGAGGAATTGAGAGTTGAGTGAGGTTTGGGACGTGGTGTTAGGGTTTGGTGAAAACTTTGGTCCTCTGTGTAATTTCCGATTGAGAAATATAGACCGTAGGATGAAATCAGAACAATACATCTAACATCGACACGTAAATCCCAAAGTTGCCACGTGGTTCCCTCCCATTTCACCGAAACTATCCCGAAATTATCCCGCCTAAATTTAGAGCAATTAAGTGACTGACATAGAGTAAATAAGTCACGTAACCACATATTTTTCGAGTAATTTTCGTACGACACTGGTGACTAACTTTGGTCAAAGTAAGTCATGCGAGTAATCGTTTATGTTAAAAAACAGCAGATAACCATCTCGACTCAGAACTCATCCCTGCATCAGTACATCTTAACACAATCTTCAACATTTTAACAACACATGTTTTAAGTAGAATACATTTTTATGGGTTATCATCAAAGTCTTGGTCTTCATCTTGATCATCCTCATCCTCCTCAAAAGATTCTTCATATTCATCGTCACTTGAATGATCATCATATGCTTCCACCACTTTCGGTATTTCTTCTTCTTGATCTTCTTCACATGGGTCGTTGCATGAATCATCCTCATTTTCTTCCTCGTTTACAACTTGATCGAAAACATGTGTAGGCTCTATCTCTTGATATGGTTCGGGATCATCTTGTGGTCGTATGAACATTTCATTCCTTGCAAGTGAACTATGACTATAAGTTCCTCTATGGTTAACAATATTTACCACCTTCCAATTTCCACCCGCCTTTGGGTCGTCTAAGTAAAAAACTTGTCTAGCCGTAGTTGCGAGACAATAAGGTTGGTCCTCATACCAACTAGTAGATGTGTCAATTGATAGAAGTCCATGATCAACTTTGGTACTTCGATTGTCTTTTGGATCTGTGTTAAACCATTGACATTGAAAAACCACCACGCTCATTTCATCCGTGTACTTCAACTCAATAATATTCTGAAGAATGCCATAGTAAGTTGCATCATCCGTCTCCACCATTACTCCACTATTTTGTGTTTGTAATTTTCTATCACGCTCCCAAATAACATATTTGACGCCGTTGACATAGCAATGAGAGTAACAATAGTGCTTAAGTGGCAATCGAGCTAAAATGTGTAATTCCCGAGAATAATATGAATCTCTTTTTGAGCGTGGTGAGAGCCTCTCGTATTCTTCCTTCAACGAAAGTATCTACATAAAATTTAGGAAATAATTTAATAATTAGAACGCTACTTTCAAAAATAAAAAATAAACATAGTAAAACATTATAAACAAACATCAACTTATATTTGAAAAGCAAAACTCACCCAATTTAGGAAATATGGATGAAAATGACTAATCCGATCGTCATTAGAAGCATTAGGATACAAATCCCAAAATTGTGTCTTGTGTGCTTCTATGAAGTATCTAGCTTCTTCACAATTTTCCATCACACACACAATGGGCAATATTATTTCCTTTGAGGACAAGCTTACTTTTCGCATATATCCATCCGGTTTGATCAAATTGGAAAATACCGAAATTGTAAAGCTTGGACTTTGTATACTACAATCCATGGGAGTATGAGACGAATTTATATAAAGCTTGCAAAATGTCACACATTCTTGTACAATGTACTGCTCTGCAATGCATCCTTCCGGATATCGTGTATTCCTAACGGACTTTTTGTAGTGACCTAATTGTCTGCAATAAAACAATAAAGTTATGAATTTAAATCAATATATTCGAAATCGTATATGTAGTATCATTATTCCAAATACCTTTCAATAGGGAACATCCAATTATAATTTACTGGACCTTTCAATAATACTTGATCGGGAAGATGTATCATTAGATGAACCATTATTGTGAAGAAATGAGGAGGGAAAATCCTCTCAAACTTGCAAAGAATCACAACTATGTCATCCTTCATCTGTAGAATGTCACTTGTCTTCAACTCCCGGCAACATAACTTTTGAAACCATTTGGACAATGCAATGAGTGGGTCTACGACATGAAAAGGTAGATATTCTCGAATAAACACAGGAAGAAGTCTTTGGAGCATCACATGACAATCGTGAGTCTTTAGTCCGCAAAATTTTTTATCCTCAATCTTGATTTTACTTTTCAAACTTCCAGCATAGCCACACGGATACCTTGCATCTCTAATAAATTCAAGTATTTCTTGTCTTGCATCCGAAGTCACAACATAATCTGCTTTAGGTATTTTTGACTTCTTTGATGATGATGTCTTTTGATTTAACCAAAGATGTGGCCTAACCCCTTGTTTTTCTAAAGCCAACCTCGAATTAGGACCATCCTTTGTCTTTCCCTCAATCCCGAGAATGGTACCAAAAATATTATCGAATACATTTTTCTCAATGTGCATGACATCCAACGAGTATGGTTGTCTAAAGGACTTCCAATAAGGTAATTCGTAGAAAATTGTTATATGTGTCCAACATAATTTCTCTGTAGCTCCCATCGACGTATAATTTGGATGTAAACTAAGTACTCGATAATCATTCTGCAATACCTCATGCAATATCTCTTCTCCATCCTTCAAACGTGGAGGATCCCTCATCTCTACCCTCCCATTAAATCTATGAGATGCTTTTCTCCAAGCGTGATTTTTAGGGAGCCACCTTCGGTGCCCTTGATATGACATAGTCGAAACCAAATATGTAGCATCCACTTCATCCAAGCATATCGGACAAGCTTTGTATCCTTGTGTCGTATGACCTCCCAACATTCCTAAACCAGGGAAATCGCTAATGGTCCACATCACAGCTGCTTTCATCGTAAAGAATGACCCAATGTGACGATCGTATGTACGAACTCCATCCTCCCATAAAAGTTTCAACTCGTCGATTAAAGGACGCATGAAAACGCTCAAACACTTTTTTGGAGATTTAGGCCCCGAAATCAACAAAGCTAGAATGTTGAACTCTTTTTTCATACACAATGATGGTGGTAGATTGTAAGGCATAACAACAACCGGCCAAGTGCTATAAGAAACACCCGCTACCCCAAATGGATTAAACCCATCAGTTGCTAATCCAAGTCTTACATTGCGAATCTCTGAAGTAAAATTAGGAAATTGATAATCAAATTCCTTCCAAGCAACTCCATCTGAAGGATGCCTAATATCACCGTCGGTAGCAATCCTCTCACCATGCCATCTCATCTCTTTTGCTATGTACGGAGACATATAAAGCCGCTTTAATCGAGGAGTTAACGGAAAATATCGTACAACTTTTCTTGGAATTTTACTACTCCCTTGTTCTTTCATATATCGTGATTCACCGCACACCAGACAACAATCAAAGCTCTCATATTCTTTGTAGAATAGGATGCACCCATACTCACATGCATGAATAGATTCATAACCCAAGTCCAAACCCTTCAAAAGTTTCTTAATATCTCGGTATGAACTAGGATATTTATTTGGAGAAGGAAGCAAATCTTTTGTAAGCTTCAAGTGATCATTAAAGCTCTTGTCGGACCATCCATTGTCAACCTTCGCTTGCATTGCTTTTAATATGGTTTCCAAAATATTCTTGTCACTACCTTCATAAATCGGACTTTGTGCTTCCACAACAAGCATTTGATACATATCATAAGTTGCATCATCAAATTGACATTTTCAACTTGAGTATTCGTATCACTAATTTCTCCTCCCCTCGTCTCATGCACATGTCTAATAGGAAATGCATCATTGATGATTTCAATTGCATGATTTGCACAACTACTACTCCCACCTCTATGAATGCTCATTTGTTCCTTTTTCTTCTTAAGATATTCACGCCGCATTTGGTACATTGATGGACGGTTAGAAACTTCTCCGTGATATGTCCATGTTGTATAATCATGCATTATACCATATTCATTCAAATGAATATACATTTGATCTAACGTCACTCTTGCATTGCATAATCTACATTGCTTGCAAGGACATAAGTGAGTATCCTCGGACGAATTAACTCTCACAAACTCTATGAAACTTCTAATGCCCACCAAGTACCTTGTCTCCCATCTTCCCAACGACATCCAACTCTTGTCCATAACTTTCCCTACATTGCAAAATAAAATAGCTACAATGTAAACAAAATGGTGTGCAATATATATATTTTGCACTTAATCACATACCACACAAAATGAGTTTCAAACAACAGCATTTTCATTTTGCACAAAGGAATGAGCTTCATTTTGCAATTAATCACGTATATACCACACGAAATGAAAACCTCGGGTCAGCAGGGTGAGTTAGAGGAGCAGCTGGTCATCCAAGCAGCAGCATTTTCAGTGTTGGTAGTGACAACATCCTGCCCTAATAGCTCTCTTTCTTTTGAATACTTTGTTCAATGAAGGCACAATATATATCATCAACTACTTTGTTCAATGAAGGCACACGACTGTGGCCGGTGCTACAGCTGAGTTATGCCCAATCGCCGGAGAGGAGAGATGGAAAGTAATGAGTTTAGAAACTGAAATCGCGTGTTCCAGCAACCTGTGCACCTGAGATCTAAAAATGCTTTTATGCGACTAACTTTGTCTAAATAAGTCACAAGAGGACAATCTGGTTGTTGAAAACCAATAAATGTGCCGTACGAAATTAAAGTATCATGTCAGTTGTGGAACAATTAGTCCGTTGAATTTTCAAAATAACCATTACGTGACTTACTTTGGTAAGTCACCCGAAATCTTGTCGCATAAAGACCCTTATGGGACTTATTTTGGTAAGTCACAATTAAATTAGTCGCATAAGTACTATTAAGTGACTCGCCTTGGGTAGTCGCTAAAGAGTAGTCGCATAAGATAATACATGTGACTAACTAATTAGGTTAGTCATATAAGGTATCTTATGTGACTAAATATAATGTGACTACTTCAAAGTTTGTCCCTTAAGCCATTTTCGGGCGTAGTGGAAGCTTTGAAAGGTCCGCTTCCTTGTTATTTGCATACTCTTCACCACCATAGAAACCTTATGAAAGGTCATATCTTGAACGAGATCAAACTAGGCGCTCTCCGAGAGTTTTCTTTGATCCAAAAATAATGATTCATCTAGAGATTGAGCAGTCCTAGAACTATTAAACAAATTCCTGAAATAACTTATGAATTCTTTCTTGGTTTCTCCCTAATCATAAGTTGTCTTGCCGCACTCTAACGAAAGTGAGAGAATTTAATTCCTACTTCTCCTTCCTTTGACTACGTTATGTATATAGCACGTGTTCAGATCTCCTTTTTCCCAATTTATTCACGTCTGCTAAGGAACTAGTATCTTAACATCTTTCTAAGCTCACCCACTTTTAAGGCCTCCTCTACTGCAATAGATGAGTCCTTTAGTCTGGCCATCAACTATTCCTGGATCTGAGATAACTCCACTCAGACACTCTTCATATCCATATTATAATTTTTCATATCCTTTTAAGCATCTCTTAAGGCTTTTCAGGCTGTTTTGAATCTGGAATAAAATCTTCCTCCCTATCTTCCATTTTCTCTCAAAGACTTCTTAAATTTATTAGTTAGGGCTCAATAATTTTGAAATCAAAATCAATTCTACCTTTTTGCTCCTTCATTTTAACCACTGCGGGAGAGTGGTCTGAAATAACCTGATTTGCAAAGTGGACCAACAATCCTAGGAACTAACAAAAAACTCCAGATTAACCATAATCCGGGTTGAAGCATGCTTATCATATCAAGTAAACTTTTTTTTTAAAAAAAAATTGGTCAAGGAACCCCCATTCTCAAGCCAATTAAATTATTCCCCTCTAACCTACCCCGCAGAACCCCTGTCCTGCCCCCATCAGGAATCGAACCCGGGTTGGCTCCAGTGGTGGCCATTTTTGACTCCGGCTCTTACCAACTGAGCTAACCCCTGATGGGTATACCAAGTAAACGAAAACCAGAAGCCTTAATAAATTTGTGTCTCAAATAGAGCAGGGAAAAGTATGGAAATTACCGTTTGTCGAAATAAATTTACCGTTCCGAGTTACTTCAGTTCGGTAAAATCGGTAAACCGGGAAAATGATAATTTACTGTTCGATAAAACGGTAAAAAAAGTCAATAAACGGAACATATTTTTTCCCAATAATTTCCCACTTTCCCGTTTTATTGGTAATATATATTTAAATTAGATTAGATTATTAATAAAATATGAGATGACAACAATCGTAAATCTAATTCAGATCTAAAATTTCAATTGGTTTGTGGCTAGTTGTCAACAATCCAGATTCGAGAAGTCAAATCAAAATTCGCACAAGCTTCCTTCTCAATCGGTGTTGAGGGTTGAACATTCGTAATTCAGATCTGAACATTCATAATTTAAATCTGAACATTCGTAATTCAGATTTGAACATTCGAATGGTCATTCATCCAAGTAGCGAACCTCCAAGCCGGGAACACAATTATCTTCTTTGTCAATCGGTGTTGAGGGTTGACTCCTTACTGGTAAGAATAAGATTGTATTGATTTCTTATTCTCTTCAATTTTCAATCTTCCGATAAATCAATTCTTATTAGGTTCATAAATTATCAAGAAAATGTCTTTCTCTAGAGGTGGCAAACATATCTGACAATCTACTCACAGCCGAATTTCAAGCACCAAGTATCTCACAACCAGCATATACATAAGAGGAGCATGTAACAACAACATCTAAGCAAAAAGAAAGACTGGGACCGGTCAAGAGCTTGGCTGAATTTTAAAAAAGTTAAGATTAGTGTCACTAATCCTTCAGGTGGTACAACAACAGAGCAGAAGGCTAATTTCATTTATTGTGGTTTTTTACTAAAGTATGATTCAACTAAGTGTGGAACAAGTGGTCTTTTATATCACGCGAAGCATTGAAAAAAAATACAGCCAACCTTCAGAAAACAATTCTGACTTTTACTCCCGCCGAGAGTAATCAAGAGGCTAAAACAGTTGGTGTTTTTAAGAATTGGAATTTTGATCAAGAGAAAGTTAGAAAAGCATTGACGCATATGGTTATAGCTGATGAACTCCTTTTCGGTTTGTTGAGCGTGCCAGTTTTAAACACTTTATTCGTGAAGCATGCCTTTTGTTTTCTATTCCATCCAGATGGACCGCGGCTCGAGATTGTTATCTGATGTATGATGATGAAAGATTGAAGCTCAAAAATTTCATTAAAAATCATCACAACGTGTTTGCCTAACAACTGATACGTGGACTTCAGTTCAGAGGATTAACTAGTTATGTTTAATTGCACATTTCATTGATGAGAATTGGAATCTGTAGAAAAGGATATTGAACTTTGTTCCCATCAACAATCATAAGGGAGAGGACATTGGAATAGTTGTTAAGGAATGTTTGGTAGCTTGAGATAGTTGAGAAGGTATTTACGATAACCCCGTGGATAATGCGGCTTCCAACAATACTGTTGTTTCATATTTAAAGAAGAAGATTACACTTCGCAATGGATGTGTACAAGCAGGAAAATATTTACATATGCGATGTATAGCTCACATTATCATTGGTTTAAAGAGTCTTAAAGATTCTATCTCACGGATCATAAATGTTATAAGATATGTGAGGCAATCTCCATCAAGGTGGGAAAAATTTAAAGAGTGCATCGTCATTGAGAAGAATGAAAGTAAAAGCGTTGTGTGTTTGGATGCGCGCACTAGGTGGAACTCTACCTATCTTATGTTAGAATTGGCAGTTAAGTTTGAGAATGCGTGATATACTCGACTATCTTGATCCTTTTTTAGTCTTGAGCTAGGTCAGAAAAATAAGAACTAAGATCTTAACGATGAAGTTGAAGATGATTTTTCTGCTGAATATGATGAAAATAATTCTATTGATAACGATGGGTGGGAGTTCCTTGCAAATCTGATTGGGAAAATTCAAAAAGATTCATTGAGTTCTTGCGCCATTTTTATACCTTGAATGTGAGAGTTTCCAGCTCAAAATATGTGACTTCCAATACTTTTTTTAGTAAAATCAGTAGTGTATTGTATCTGTTAGAAGACTGACAGCAAAGCAAAGATAGGAAATTAGTTGCTATGTCGCTTCAAATGAAGCAAAAATATGATAAGTATTTGAGAAGTGTCAAGAAGATGAACATGATTATCTACATCGCTGCGGTTCTTGATCCTCGGTATAAGTTGGAGAATCTTAATTGGACTCTTTCACAAATTTATAAATCTGAAGATAAGCAAGTCGAGGCTGCAGAATTGAGTAAAATGGTGAAAAGTGCTTTGTATGACATGTTTAATGAGTACATGAGGATTAATAGTTATGTTAGTAAAGGAATGAAAGAATGCGCTGGTAGTTCAAGCTCATTGACCATGGATCAAGGTGAAAGTGAGGTGGAAGGGAGTTCTAAGCTTGCTTCTTTGTACCTGATGCACAAATCGAAGGCTCATAATGATGAAAATAGAACTGAATTCGATACATATTTGAACGAAACCACTGAAAACTTGAGTAATGAGTTTGACATTTTGGGTTGGTGGAGATTGCGTAGTCTTCGAATTCCTATTCTTTCTCAAATGACCCGGGATGTATTAGCCGTTCCTATTTCTACAGTTGCGTCTAAATCCGCATTTAGTACTAATGGTCGTATTCTCGATGCATTTAGAAGTTCGCTAACTCCTCGTCTTGTTCAAGGATTGATTTGTGCTCAAGATTGGCTTAGGTGCGGCACATCAATCACGTGTTGGTGTTGAAGAAGATCTTGCAGAAATTGAGAAACTTGATGAAGGTATGTTATATATTAATAATAGTTTAAATGATGTTGTCATTCATTATCTTGTATTAATTTTACTGTTTTTTTGTAATTTGTTCAGATTTGATGAAGTTCAGCTTGAAGAAGTGAATGTGTTGCAGAAGACTGGAACTCAGATCTAATGAAGGTATAGAATAATATTATTTTCATGCCCTTACAAATGGTTTTATAATGGTGAAGAGTGAAGAGATTAGCTATTTTATGTTCAAATGGTGTTTTACAAATGTCAACTCTTTTGACAGTATATGTAAAAATAAATTTTCTTATGCTCAAGTGTTGTTTTCATAAACAATAAATATTTTGATAGTGTATGCTAAAGACGAGCTTTTCTTTGAATGTTGTTTTGATGAATGTGCAGGTTGTTATGCAATTGCAAGCCAAAGAATGAAAATGAAGAAGGCAAGAAGCATTCAAATTTAATTTCGATGTCGATTATAGAAGTTTTTTGGGAGTTGTAGTCAGGACTGAAGTCTAGACCTTTGTGAATGTTACAAATCAAGAAGTCTCAAACAATGTAAAAGATAGTGGTTTCTGTTTAGGAATTTTTGTCCATTGCGTGGCAACTGTGGTGTGGTTGTTTCCTTATTTATTGCTTCCTTGCTGGGGTGCCTCAGGTTGATAGGGTTTGTAATGTCGATTAATGGGTCTTTCGTGCAGGTGTTTGTATTTGTATTTCATCTTTTCTGCTAGTGAATTTGCGCATTGCTGTAAAAAAATCCAGAACATCGGGACTTTTTTGAGATGACATATGTATTCTTGAGTTGAGTTATTTGAAGTGTCGCACTATAAGTGATGCATATGTTTTTTTGAGATATTTGAGTTGTACTCAGGTTTAGAGTCCAGATATTTGGATTGCATATTATTTTGGATTGCAATCCTGATTTTTGCATTGGGTATTAAATTTTTAATTTTGAGTTTTTCAAGGTTCGGGAAATTTGGGAAATTTATTGAAATTCTTTGATTTACCGTTTTACCAAAATTTCGGTAAAATGGTAAAACGGTACGTAAACAAAAAAAGAAAATTTTGGTTCGGTAAAACGGAATTTCCTGAATGCTCATCCTTAGTCTCAGAAACAACATACATTAGTACAGCCCGCTCGGCCCGAAAAGCTCGGTCAAACTCGTAAGTCTAAGAGTCTTTAAAAGTTTGCGGGCTTTACGATTTTAAAGAGGTCCAGCCCGACATGAATTTTTTGAAAAAAATCCGAATTTTTTATGACTAGACTGGGCTCGGGTCTTACGTATTAGGTCTAGGGCCCCATTGGACACCCTAAAGATAGATAATATATTTTTGCATGAGCGATTTAATTAATGTGAAGATCGAGAATGACGTTGATTTTAATTAAAATATGCGGTTGAATTTGTAAAAATTACTAGCGATTGAATTATTAATAATCAATAAAAAAAATTATGTCTAAGCGTGTGATCAAAAGTTACATGTCGTTTAACTTATTACTCCCTCCGTTCCAATTACTTTGTCATATTTTCTTTTTTGGCGTCCCAAAATAATTGTCATATTTCCATAAATGGAAACTTTCTTTCTTACTTTTACTCTCACAACTAATATTTATAATATATTTTATTCTTTCACATATTCTCTTTCATACTTTATCTCCTCACAATAATTCAATACCTTAATTCCCGTACCCAAATGTGACAAATGAATTGGAATGGAGGGAGTACTAAACAAAGAAAATAGATTAAAAACACGATGACCGCAGCAGCCAAAATCGATCCAAAATCAGAATAATAACGAGAAGCGCAGAATCAAGCGGTAAGCCATCCAAAACCCTAACCGCTATCATCATCGCTTCAATTGTCATCGTCCGAACATCTCCTCTATGAGCGCAAGATGACCTCCGTTGGAATTCACTCTGTCGCATTTCAGGTACAAATCTCACACTTTGATTCAATTCCTTCTAGTGAGTTTATTTACAAGAGTTTAATCGAACAGCCTTCGGTTGGAGCTTCAAGGCGTTATTCAACTTGGCAAGTGGCTGCCCGAAGGAGTGGATGTGCTTCTTTTACACTTAAGTGTAACTTAGATGATGGTAAGGTTGGGAAGGAAAATGGTGTCGTTCAGATTCAGAAATATGTTGCGAGTTATGTTGATGCAGTTGGAGAGTTTCAGAGAGGATTTGCTCTCCATCTGCTACTTATGTGGTTAGTAAACAGTTTGGAACTCTGGTTGAGTAATTTTAATTTTTCGACTGTGTTCATTCGAGTGATTAGGTTATTTATCAGATGCAGAAATGTGTGACGAGGTCAGAAATTGCTATTGAGGGACTCCGTGGTGTTGTAAGATCCATTTCCACCAGTAACTATTGTGGTAAATTTCTGTAGCACTAGCAAAAAGCGTTATGGTTATAGGTTTGTCTTACTTTCTTATACTTACAATGTTGGTTATCACTGAAAGTATGTAGATTCTAAAATCTTTAGTGAATGTTAATCTTTGTTGGATTACTGATGTTGAACTTGTTTGCCACTAGGACTTGAAGGTTTCAAAAAAAATTAGATCAGTCGTTAGCGAAACATTTTAATTCCAGCCCACTCCTTATCATTTGGCACTGATAGATGACGACCTGAATGATCCCTTTTTGTTGGTTATTTTTCTGTAACACTATCAATTATTAAGAGTCAAAGATTACATCTTTGGATTCAAGTTGACTCAGATGACTTCAGCTGCAGAACTTGGATTATGTATGTTACAATATTTGCATATACAATGCATTTAACTTTTGTTTAAAGAGCAAGTAATAGGAAACTTAGTGCCCACTTGTAACTTATATAAATGAACTTTGCATATAGGTTACACCATGCAACACATGTGTGAAGTCTGTTTATAGCTTCAGCATTGATTACTTCTCTGTCAATATGTTAATTCTCATTCATTAGTGTCTTTTATTGCCAGATTAGCCAATATAAAGGGAAAAACTTTGCAATTGGACTCGGCTTTGCAGTTGCGATGCTTTTCCTATCTTTGAGAATGTATGTGTCAAGAAAATCGAGGAACACCCGTCCTCCCGGCTCTGTAGCCGATCTTGTGCGCCGTGGTCAACTGAGATCTGATAGAAGAGGCATGTATGACCCAGTGCTTGTGGTCGAGTTTACTTATTTTTACCCTGTTATGGTGCCTGACATCTTGAGTATAGAATAATGCTTTTCATGCATTGCATTAATAGATTTGTTTTCTCCTCTGTATCTTGACAGCCCAAAGCCCTGTCCAATATGATGATCCATTTGACAATCCCTATGTAAAGGCTGGTAAGAAGAAGTCAACTGTTGAGATGTGTGGAAAAGTTTACCGCCTGGCGCCAGTGTCTCTTACTGATGAACAGCGTGCTGTCCATCAGAAAAGGAGGTCTCATGCATACCAATGGAAGAGACCAACAATATTCCTAAAAGAAGGTGATCAAATACCGCCAGATGTTGATCCTGAGACAGTTCGGTGGATACCTGCCAATCATCCGTTTGCAACCACCACTACTGATATTGATGAAGATCTGGCACAAAGTAATGTTTACCAAAAGCATGGAGTTCCTTTCCGCATACAAGCTGAGCACGAGGCCTTGCAGAAAAAGCTGGAAGCACTACAGAATGTAAGACCCTAAACATTTCAAATATCTGTCGTAACAACCTTTTAATTTTAGAAAGACATTGACACTAGACAGACTGCTTGAATCAAGATGCCGTAGAAGGTAGTTCCATTCATCGTGTCCAACTGAAATATTTATTAAATTATGGACTCACTAGCAACACAATATTTTCACGTACATGGAATGTTTGTAATTTACTCAATTGCCAGCCATAACATAGTAAATCTACTGTATTTTCAGGAGAAAAAGCTTGATAAATTGGTTATTGACGCTGGCGCTGCTAAGGATTTCGAACGTCCATTCAGATCATCTAGAATGCAGGATCAGGTGGACCACATCCCTCCCCCTCCCCAACATGGCATCTCTAGATCTTCCCATGATCAGACATCTAGTTCTACAGGCAATCATAACTCAGATGAAACTAAGCAACCATAATTGTATATGGTGTTAGCCCAGTTTACAGTGTAAAATGTATTGAAGGATCATAGTCTTGTTTTCTTTTCTTTTTCATTTTTGACCCCGCTTGCTCTTTATGAGCCTGTTCTAATGCATATATGTACGGCCAGTGTTTTCCTTTCCGCTGGAACACATGTTTTTTATATCAGGGAGATTTCACATTCAGCCTCGATCTGTATCTCTCACAAAAAGCATTTTGCAGCCAATTTTATATAAACTGTATTTTGTAGGCATGATTTAGTGCAAGTTGATAGTGTTCTTGGCTTGGAAGGATCTGCACTTTTCAGCGGAATGAACTTTCAAATGAGCTTCATTTAGAAAGAGTTTTCTCTGAAACAGACGTAGTCAGCATGCCACATGGTAAATGCGAGAACGTACATACCAGCTGAAGGTTTCTCATGTATACATTCATTTGCAGCTCTGTTAAAAGTTAACTCAAACTGGTCTGTCAATTTAATTTGGAGGGACGAAGTGGGGTTGGCCCCACTATCTGGGCCATCAGGTCTTGGGTTCGAGTCATGGGGTAGGGGTGAAATTCCTGTTATCCCTTTAAAAAAAAATTAATTTGGAGGGAGGCAAATGGATTAGCTGACACTTCAGCAAAACATGCTCTCACTTCTCGGTGGTGTATGTCCCAGACTACATTTCTTTGTTGTCTAGCTTTTTAAGTCCTTTCCTCATGTTGTCAGTGAAATTTTGTAATCCAAACATCAAAAAAAAATGTTACTTCTTTGTTTTACTAGGCACATTGAAGATACATACAAACAAGCACAATATAGCATTTTGACACTTTCATGATCTGTGCCACTCGAACGAATCAGAGAAAAAGATGCTGCAAATCGGAGAAAAGGATGCTGCTACCTCTACCTGCTGCATTTTAGATATATATGTGCTGCAATCCTGCAGTTCCTTACATCACAAAATCAAGGAGTCCTCACTACTGGGCTGGTCAAAGTAAGAACACCAAATTAGCTGCAACTACGTTAATTTGTTTATGCTGAGTAAAAGAAGTTCATGGTTAATTTGCGTATTTGATCTAGATATACTCCTCTAGCTGAATATGGCTTGCAAATTCAACTTTGATATTAAAATCTTTAAATATTATCTGCCAAGCAGATGCTGCAAGATGTCTGAATGAGTTAGCTGTTAAATATCTGGATTGGTACAATTTTCTTATTCCTAGATACCCTTTCCAAAACGTGCTATAAAATTTAATAAAACGTGAAGAAATTATAAATTATTACACAAATGGCGTGTGAGGAAAATTATGAATCATAAAAATGTTTAGAAGCGTGTCTGAATCTGGAGACAGGAAGTTCAGATTCAAATTGGTTGTTTAAAATAAGGAGGCATGGAGCATGAAATATAAAAACTAGCTAAGGCACCTCTCACTTTCATACATTTATTTGTAGAGTTGAATTTTAGTTATTAACTCTGTGGAGGACTTAATAAGCTTAAATTCAAATACACTGAATTTTGTTCTGATGCATTCCTTTCCTTCTATCAATTTAATATGTTGTTGGATGTGAAGAATAGATGTATGATTAATACACAAGTCAGTCTCTGTCAACTGAGAATTTTTTCATTAGTATTCATCATTTTTACTATTTATGCGCGGCAAAAAACTTGAATATCTGTAGATAAGACAGTGCATATGATTCGTTGTGCCCGACCGGCTGGCGGCTGCCCCCTTGGAAATTAATCGAAATAGGAAACAATTTGGAAGAAGTCATTTTGGAAGACAAAATAGTAAGTTAGAGTTGATCAAGTCTGTTTGAAAAAGTTGTCATTATAATTTCAGTCTAAATCATCTCAAAGTGGACTCTACCATTTATAGATATCTGTATTTTCATTAATGCAAAACCAGAATGAGATCCAAATCGACAACATCTGGATGCTAATATCTTTGGGAAACTGTTTTCTGACATCTATATGTCTGAGATGAATCAGATGATGCTCTATGGAATTTAATTCTGTTCCTGAGCAACCTCAGAATAACTCCATCAGGCCAGAGTAAATAAATCCTACAAACAGCAATATACAATTGTTTGGTTGACTTGTTCTTGGTATGAACAACTGTGCATCATGCTAGTCAGTCAAATAACTTGATATGAAAGACTTAGTTGAAAATGAATATGAATGCATCAATAAAAAAAGTAGCAGTAGTAGGACACACATACACCAATAATCAACAGGAAATATCCCACCATTTTTCTTATATATGTCATCACCACAGGTCCACAACAAGTCCCAAAACTCATCAACCACATAAGTCCTAACCAGCTTCTCTCCACCTTCTTGGAAATTGTCTCTTCAGTTTCCACATTTGTCTTTTTGTCTGTATGATCTGATCTTCATTACATTTTTTGGTTGAGAGCTGAGCTGAGCATCATCTGAAATGGGAAATTGCTGTCGGGGAGCTAGGCAAGTCGGCAGCCATCATAGCCCGGTCCAAACATCTCCAGGTATATATGCTATGCTTTTTTACATGAGACGAGTAAGTGATTTGGTGCTGTTAAATGAGTTTCTGGTACCTGAGTTTACTTGTTTAGATCTGTTCCATAATATGGAATGACTAAAGTCAATGGCCTCTAAAGGCTTTTATTTTTTGTTGGAAAAAGTCTTCTTTTCCATTCTATTGTTATGAGATCCTTGTGCAAATTGAATATTTGATCAGTGTTCTTAAATTTGTTGTGTTTGGTCAATGTTTGGATGATTGAGTTAAAACTATTTGATTAAAAAAATTATGACATGAAATGTTTTGTTTTTCGAGTACTGATATGTAAATGGAATTATGAAAAAATGTGCAGACCGCAGTTCGCTGAAAAATGGTCATAACAATACAGTTGAAAGGAGTGTCAATAGCAATCCTGCACCCAGTGGAAGAGGGGCTGCAACTGTGGAAAAGCGTCGAGCTGCTCCCGAGAGAAGTGGAAGTGATGGAGGAAATTCAATTTCTCCAAATTTAAAGGCTTTTAGTTTATCTGAATTAAGAAGTGCAACCAGGAATTTCAGGCCAGACACAGTTCTTGGTGAGGGTGGCTTCGGCCAGGTTTTTAAAGGCTGGATTGATGAACACACCCTTGCACCTTCAAAAGTTGGTGTAGGCATGCCTGTTGCTGTTAAAAAATCAAGTAATGATAGTTCCCAAGGCATCCTTGAGTGGCAGGTAAATTATACAAAGTCATTTCTTTACAAGTTCTGATTTTTAAGTGGAATTTTTGTCTGATTTACTGAACTGAACTTGTCTGCAGGCTGAGGTAAAGTTCTTAGGAAAGTTCACACATGCCAATTTGGTTAAACTCATCGGATACTGCTGGGAGGAGCGCCAGTATCTTCTGGTCTATGAGTACATGCAGAAGGGCAGTTTGGAAAACCACTTATTCCGAAGTAAGCATATTCTTCATGTTACACAAATTTATACATGCATGATGGAACTTATGAGTCATTTTGAACATACCAACAAACCCAACTGATATATGCGTGTCATTGTGCAGAGGGTGCAGATCCACTTTCATGGGAGGTTAGGATGAAAATCGCCATAGGAGCAGCTAAAGGCTTATCTTTCCTGCACACTTCGGAGAAGCAAGTCATCTACCGTGACTTTAAGGCTTCAAATATTTTGCTAGATGGGGTAACAAGCACTTCTTCATTTGATAGTTTCATATAAGCTTAGCTCAGATCTCTATGATTATAAAAAAATCGGAACAAATTTATTGACCTTCATGTGATTTTAGGATTACAACGCCAAGTTGTCTGATTTTGGATTGGCAAAATTTGGTCCCATGGATGGCGCTTCTCATGTTACCACGCGCGTAATGGGCACTCATGGTTATGCCGCACCTGAGTACCTAGCGACAGGTACGTATAACGAAAGATTTAGTCATGAGCCATTACATCTTCGCATTTCTTTAGCGGTCTTCTCGTTGGTGCAGGTCATCTATATGTAAGGAGCGATGTGTATGGTTTTGGAGTTGTTCTGCTGGAAATGCTGACAGGTCTGATGGCAGTAGACACTAACCGTCCCTCCGGGCAACACAATTTAATTGATTGGGCAAAGCCTTGTCTATCCGATAAAAAGAAGCTAAGAAAAATCATGGATCCAAGACTAGAGAACCAGTATTCTCAAAAGGGTGCATTCCAGTTGTCACAAATGGTACTAAAATGTCTGGAACATGATCCCAAAAATCGGCCATCAATGGAAGATGTACTTGAGAAACTAGAACAAGTTAGTTTGATGATGGAGAGACAGAAAGAGCTTGAAACAAGCCCGTTTTACCATAAATCAAATATCAATGAAGGCAGGTCTACAAGCGGGCAAAGCTCGGCATCGGGGCAACAGAGAGGTGTTGGGCCAAGTGGTGGAGGTTCGAGGATGGGTGGAAATAAACAGGGACGTCCTCTTGGACCAGGACAAAGAGCATTTTTATGAGAGTGGGATGATTCGTTTCAAGCTTAGTATTTGGTTAAGCATGTAATAAAAGATACTAAAAGCATTGGTATGTGTAGATACTTGAAACTTATGGGATATTTTACGGTCCTTGAAGTTGTTGTCTGCAGTTTGTTACAATTTCCCCACTAGCTAGGGGACTATAAATTGTATGGGTGGGCATAACCCGAGCAAATTCATAAACTCGACCAAAACCGAGATTTTCGAAAAAACTAATATTTGCATCAGAAGTGATTTGATGGCTGGACAACCTCTTTAATTGGTTTTTGTACAACAAATATGTTTTAGAACTAATTTCTTAAAGCTTGAACATTTTTTGAGTAAGTGAAAATCATTCGTGTATAAAAATCAAGTTGCGTATAAAATTGTCCAGTTTTTTTCTTTTAAAAAAGTATTTTTATTTTATATAAAATATTTTTTGTTCGGATTAATTAGGTACGGATTCGGATTAATAGTTAATTCATTGGGTTGTGTTCGGATTTAAAAAGACAATCCCAATTTCATCAGATCGGATACAGACAAAGCCAAACTTGTCCATACTCACCCACACACACCCCTACTAAATGTAAATAGATTGGGTAAAATTGGAGGAACTTGAAACCTTTCACTTCACCCTCCATTCATCTTTTTAATAAATAAATTCAAGACCACAATATTACATAATACACATATTTAAACTTAAAAGGAGTCGCACTAAAAATTAAAGAGGAAATGAGTCTCCGGATCAGGGTGTAATTTTTGACGAGAGTAGTTTTGTCTCGACTCTTTCATGTTATGTATATTACTTGTCTGATTATTGTAAATGGGATTCTGATTGCATCAGAAATCATTCATTCAACAAAGGAAATTATTATAAATACTCTAATTACGTGTATCTTTAAAGTATCATCCGATCACGACAGGTACAAGATTGAGCGGTATCTTCTTGAATGTAGTGAGGCCAGCACCTTCTTCCGTGCTTATATCCTCTACAGTCACCCCATCAGGCAATTTCCAATCAAAACAATAAAGCATGTTTGCTAGAGCAAGCTCTACAATCGACACTCCCATGTTTATACCTGGACACATTCTCTTCCCACCTCCAAATGGTATCAACTCAAAGTTCTGCCCCTTGTAATTAACTCGATTTTCCTCGAACCTTTCCGGGTAAAACCTCTCTGGTTCTGCCCATGTTTTCGAATCTCGACCAATGGCCCATGCATTAATATATACTCGAGTTCCTGCCTTGATATCATACTCCAGGACTTGTGTATTTGCTGTCGTTTTCTTTGGTAGCAGAAGTGGGGCAGGAGGATGCAGCCTCAGTGTTTCCTTTATTACCATTTTCATGTATTTCAAACATTCTAAGTCTTGCTCGGATACTCGATCCTTCCCGGCCATTAACTGTCGTAATTCATGTTTCGCCCTCTTCATGGCATTTGGGTTCTTGACCAGCTCGGTCATTGCCCATACCACAGTTAGCGCGCTTGTGTCAACTCCTGCTAAGAATATATCCTAAAAGACAACAACATAAGTGAAGATGACCTCCTCAGTCACTGCACACACACTCAAAAACATTCTTAATTAAAGTCTGAAAGGTAAAGCCAAGTACATATACTTACAAGGAGAACTCCTTTGATTTTGTCCATGGTGAACCAAGTATTGATACATTGCACAACATTGAAGACACATCACAGATTATGAGAAAGCATTTACTGTAATTCTATTATTGGAATACCTTTGTATAGCAACTATCTATTCTAGGTTCTTCATAGTATTCTGTAATGTAATTAATCCTAGTACTATAAATAAAGGATCACAGCAGGAGATAAATCATCCTGTAATTTCCAGCATACATCTGTTCTAATTTGGTATCAGACTTTGTTTCGATCCTTTCCCTTCCTCAAACACCATGAGCCTACCCATGGAAACAACCCCTGTTTCATCCGTTGGAAACACCATGAGTTCATCCATGGTAACTACTCCCGTTCCGCCCTCTGCAGGGCAGCCCTCTGCGGGGTCGTATGCATCCCCTATCCCGCCCATACCGGTCAAATTAGATCGCACAAATTTTCTTCTATGGAAGGCACTGCTCCTTCCAACTCTATCTGGGCTTAACCTTCACGGCCACCTCGATGGCGGCAACCCCGTACCCGAGAAGACAATTGCCGTTTCAGAAGATGACAAACCTGCCGAGTCTAATCCGGCTTTCCTTGCCTGGTGGCAAGAAGATCAACGAGTCCTAGGCGCACTTCTCTCGAGCATGACCCCAACCGTTGCTGCTCAGATGGTGAATTTCACCTCGGCGCTCAAGTCTGGACCGCAGTTCACCAGATGTTTGCTGCCCAAAATCGAGCGACGATCCGCCACACTCGCTTGCAACTCCAGACGATGAAGAAGGGAGACTCATCGGCTGCTGAATACTTTCAACAAATGAAATCCCTGGCCGACCATCTTGCCTCCATCGGTGCACCAATTCCTGATGATGACCTAATTGATTATGTGTTGGCTAGGCTTGGCCCACAATATGGCCCATTATCTGCTTCCCTAACTGTTGTAAACAAAGCAGTAACATTGTCTGACTTTTATGCCTTCCTGTTGTCGTTTGAAGCTCTGCAGGAACATCATATTCCAACCGATTGGACCTCATCGGCCAATTCTGTTTCCCGGCAACGCGACGGATCCGATCGCCGCCCTCCTCGTCGTGCCGATGTCACGCCAAATCGGGACGGCCGCTTCTCTCAAACCCATCCTCCTCCGCAGCCGGCTGCCCACTCGCCCGGTAACCGAGGTAATAGGGGTCGCGGTCGATCCGGTTTCGGCCGGTTCCGTCCAAAGTGCCAGATTTGTCGGCGATATGGGCATGAAGCAATGAACTACCATAATCGTTTCAATGAAGCATATTCATCCGAGGACACTCGTGCTGCCAACACCGCTGATCGGGCTTCCTCCAGATCCAGTGCACCTTGGTATGTTGATTCGGGCGCTACGGACCATTTGACCAGTGAGTTGGACCGGCTCACGGTTCAGGAGCCCTACGCTGGCACAGATCAGATTCAAGTGGCTAATGGTGCAGGTATATCTATTTCGCATATTGGTCACTCTAAGTTAGCTGGCTCATCTAATTCGCTTAATCTTCGCAATATTCTTTATGTTCCGAAAATCGCTAAAAATCTTATATCCGTGCATCGTCTTGTCACTGATAATAATGTGTTTATTGAGTTTCACCGTGATTTCTTTTTGATTAAGGACAAGTTGTCACAGACGGTTCTGCTCCAAGGTGAAAGTAAAGGAGGCCTTTATCCAATTTATCCACATGCCGCTGTGCAAGCTTTCTCAAGTGTTCGAGTGCCCTCTCACATCTTGCATCATCGCCTTGGTCATCCATCTAGTCGTATTACTAACACAGTTGTTAAACAATTTTCTATTCCTTGTTTTTCTTCACAGACACATTCCATTTGTGATGCTTGTCAAAGAGCTAAAAGTCATCAATTACCTTATTCTTTATCCAATCGTGTTGCCTCTAAACCTTTAGAATTAATTCATACGGATGTTTGGGGTCCCGCGATTACGTCGTCAGGTGGTTATCGGTACTATGTTAGTTTCATCGATGATTTTAGTCGTTTCTCTTGGCTTTACTTGATAAAATCTAAATCTGATGTGGAGAATGTCTTTTATTCCTTCCAATCACATGTTGAGTGTTTGTTAGATTCAAAAATTCTTGCAGTTCAATCGGATGGGGGTGGTGAGTATTTTCGTTTGCATCAATATTTCAAACGCACCGGCATTTCACATCGCATTTCCTGCCCATATACTTCGCAGCAAAACGGCATAGCCGAACGAAAACACCGTCATTTGGTTGAAACCGGTTTAGCACTCCTTGCTCATTCTTCGGTCCCTTTGCGTTTTTGGGATGAAGCTTTTCTTACAGCGTGCTATTTAATTAACCGACTCCCAACTCCGGTCCTCTCTAACTCCACTCCTCTTTATCGTATTTTAAAAATAGAGCCAAATTATTCCTTTCTACGTTCTTTTGGTTGTGCATGTTGGCCTAGTCTTCGCAAGTACAATGCCCGAAAATTGGATTTTCGCTCTAAACTTTGTGTCTTTCTTGGCTATAGTGCGCATCATAAAGGTTATAAATGCCTTGACAAATCAACAGGGCGCATCTACATATCACGAGACGTCACTTTTGATGAACAATGGTTTCCATTTGCTTCACCGAATACCACTTCTGATATAGCCTTATTACGTTCTCAAATTTCGTTTCCAAATGATGAGCCAGCTACTGACAGTACCCCTATGCGAAATTATGATATAACTCTTATGTCACCTAACACTTCCACATTTGAGTCTGATTTTGTCCAGGGTAGATTGCTTACTGGACCAGTTGAACAGGTCTCTCCTGCTCCTATGGGAACTGTTGCTCTGTCTCCTTATCTAGGGCTTGCTGATCCGGCCCGTTCTCATTCTCCACTTGCCGAGTCTCCTCCATCTCGAATTGGGCCGTGCGATTTGGCCCACGAAGACAACCAGCTTTCATCCAAAACTCCAAGTGTCCCGAGCTCCCACTGCCGTCCACTTTCTTCACCTGCTAATGGCCCACTTTCAGCCCATGCTAGTGTGGATAACGCAGCTGATGCACCAACTTGTGCAGATCTCAACTCCTCAACGGAAAATCCGCCTCCTCCCGTTACGGCCGAGAGTATGGATGAATCTACAAGGCAATATAGCACGAGATCTCGCAGCGGGATATATCGTCCGAAAGTACCAACTGACGGCACCATACTCTACAATCCGAATCGCCGAGCTTTCCTTGCTGCATCGGTTACTCACCGTACCGCTCTTGCCGATCCGGTCTGGCGCTCTGCTATGGAAGCAGAATTCGAGGCTCTCAGACGCACTGGTACATGGACATTGGTTCCAAAACCTCCAGGCGCAAATGTTGTCGGCAGCAAATGGGTCTTTCGAACCAAACAACGCCCTGATGGCACAATTGAGAAGCATAAAGCACGCCTGGTTGCTCGGGGTTTCACTCAGCACTATGGTATTGATTTTCTGGAAACCTTCAGCCCGGTTATCAAGCCAGAAACCATCCGTATCGTCCTAGCCATTGCTGTTAGCCGCAATTGGTCTCTTCGGCAAATTGATGTCACTAATGCATTCTTACATGGACACCTCGATCAGGAGGTCTTCATGAGGCAGCCGCCTGGTTTTGAGAGTCAGCAGCATCCGAATTATGTGTGCAAGCTTCATCGTTCAATTTATGGCCTAAAACAGTCGCCGCGTGCCTGGTATGCCAAACTCAGTCGCACAATCTGTGAGTTGGGTTTTATTCCTTCTCTTGCTGACACATCTCTATTTATTTATCACGGGTCTGCTGCTACCATGTTTATTTTGGTATATGTGGATGACATAGTCATCACTGGTTCCTGCCCCTCTGCTGTTAACACTGTTATCAAACACCTGTCCACCATTTTTCCTGTTAAAGATTTGGGCAGGTTGAACTATTTTCTTGGGCTTGAGGTATGCTACAATTCAGGGGGGCTGGTGTTATCACAACGAAAATATGCATTAGACTTGCTTGGTCGTGTCGGTATGACGAATTGCAAGCCTACCTCTACACCCATGGCTGTCACTGAGAAGCTGTCCAGGGAGTTAGGTCAGACCCTTGCTGATCATGATATTGTACAGTATCGAAGTATTGTTGGAGGATTGCTCTATCTCACCCTTACCCGTCCGGACATCTCCTTTGCTGTTAACAAAGTTTGTCAGTATGTATCTAAGCCGACAAATGTGCATTGGGAAGCTGTGAAGAGAATATTGCGCTATGTCAAAGGAACATTAGGCACTGGCTTAAAATTTCGTCGATCCTCTCTCACACGGCTCAGTATTTTCACTGACGCAGATTGGGCAGGATGCCCAGATGATCGAAGATCCACAGGAGGATTTGCCATTTTTCTTGGCCCTAATCTAGTTTCTTGGAGTGCGAAGAAACAACCCACGGTTTCCAGATCCAGTACAGAAGCAGAGTATAAAGCGTTAGCTAATGGAACCGCTGAAGCTATATGGTTACAGTCTCTCCTTAAAGAACTTGGTGTTAAAGAAAAGCAGTGTCCAATTCTGTGGTGTGACAATCTAGGAGCCACTTATCTTACCGTAAATCCGGTATTTCATGCCCGCACAAAACACATCGAAACGGATTTTCATTTTGTACGAGAAAGAGTAGCTGCAGGGAAGTTGGAGGTACGATTCATATCTACAAAAGATCAACTTGCTGATGTATTCACAAAGCCAGCCACTAAGCAAATGCTTGATCGTTTCTGCTGCAATCTCAACCTTAACAAAACAGGTTAAGATTGAGGGGGAGTATTGATACATTGCACAAGCATTGAAGACACATCACAGATTATGAGAAAGCATTTACTGTAATTCTATTATTGGAATAGCTTTGTATAGCAATTATCTATTCTAGGTTCTTCATAGTATTCTGTAATGTAATTAATCCTAGTACTATAAATAAAGGATCACAGCAGGAGATAAATCATCCTGTAATTTCCAGCATACATCTGTTCTAATTCCAAGTAGCCCCTGATTGGACATGTTCAGTTTGAACCCTAAGCAATAGATCAACTATGTCTTCATGCTTGTCTTTGGCCTTTTCTCCTGACTTCATATGCTCGTCTATCAGATGTTGAAAAAACCGATCCAGCTTGTGGAATGTCCGGTCTAGCCTCGAGTGTAACCCACTCAGCTCATCAACCATCCAACCAACATAAGGAAAGTAATCAACAGCTGCAAATGTTCCAAGCAAAGCTTGACACTCATGTATCATCTTCTCAAACCCCTCATCATCCATCATGCTCCCTTAGAAACTCGTGCCGAATGCAATTTTAAACATAATGCTACCAGTCAATCTGAACAGCATTTCGCTAATATCAACAGCTTCCTCTTTCCTGGCGCAAATAAAGAGTGATTCAAGCATTGCATTCATCTCCGCAACTCTCACTGAGCCAAAGGACTGCACCCTTTTCAAGCTGTAAAGCTCGAGTGTACTAATCTTTTTCATCTGCCTCCAATATTCGCCGTAAGGAATGAATGCGACGTCAGAGTAGTTATAAGTCAGTTTACCTAGACAAAAAGTGGGTGGCTTGCTGCTAAACCCTAAACCCACCATTTTACCCCTTATGTAACATTAGAAAATTTGTGGTCTATAGTCTAAAAACGTGGCTTAAAATGAAACGCAACGACCCGTCGTTGCATAAGTGAACGTTGCTTAACTCTCGTTGCATCGATTTATGCAACACGTACAGTTTTGTGCATGTGGCATAAAGTATATCTTACGAGACAAACAAATCATGTTGCAAGGAAAACGTGGCATAAACCCAATTTTATGCAAAACCATTTTTTAATAGATGCAACACCCAGTTTTGTAAAATGTCAATTTATGCAACTTCATGCTGTGTTTATGCAACAACAGTTTTACGTCTTATAAATTCTAATTAAACCTCCCATTTACTAATATACGTGTTCTGCTCAAATCAGTTTTTTAAACACTGAACACACAATTTCAAAAGGAAGTTCTATACATCCAAAAGTACCACTTGAATTTACAAATTCAGAATTCAAAAAGTGTACAACTTCATAGTTCAAAGGACACGGTTATGGACACAACTTGCGCCTACGCTCGCGCAACGAGCACCAGCAGGTGAAGCGGCAGCAGCTTCATTCACTTGAATGTGCTACTCTAATGCCCATAGTTTGCTGCATATACTTCTGAGCTTCTCCATTTAAATGCTGCCAGAATTTAGAAGCAAAACGTAAGTATTCCCAAATCAAAGGAATAAACTAACTTCAAATCTAATATTGCAAATGGTTAGAAGGCACACTAACCGCCAATGTTGCAGCTGGATTTGTTTTTATTATGTATGTTCTAAGTTCTAACTCCCATCTGTTATTGGCTTGATTTGTACAAGGCTAAGACATTTCCAATATTCTCGGACAAAATGTTTACTGAGGATGGTCAGGTGTATAACATCACTGCAATTCTCGTTCTTATTTGAAATATTCATGTAGTGTAATGCTCATAAGACTGCAAAAAATACATGGAACTGGACATGTTTTAGATGAATTAAGCAATGTATCTCTGAGCCTTGAAGGACTTGTGGAGCGAGATAAACCTAACTCTTCGTAAAGACCAAATCGATCGCGTGAAGATGAATCGGACAGCAATTCTATCGCCGAAGCTGAGTTTGATTGTTAAGTAACGAAGTGGAGTGCAGCAGTGTATGCGAACCGGTGTCGGATGGTGAGATGTAGCAGCAGAGGCGACGGGAGTTTGAAGGATGCGCTGTCTGGAATGGTCGGAGAATAAGAGGAGAGTTAATAGGGTTTTCAATCAAGGGTCAAGATTGTTTGGAGATTAACGGTTCAGATTGTATCTGTTAAATTTTTAATCTTTCCCTCTTTTTACTTTCATTTCCCTCCTTTACCAATCTACAAAATTTTACTTTTCCCTCAAAAAATTTACTACAAAAAATAATCAATATAAATTATAAATTGAAAGTATTAAATTTCACTTATTATATTTGAATATCTAGTTGTCAGATTAAAATTGAAAGTATAATTTTTGAATATATTAATCTAAATGATGAAATTTAAATTTTATAATAAATCAATGAAATTTTAATAACATGCTAAATTCATATGGATCAAATTTATACTTACATTTTATACCAAATTAATTTATACCCAAACCCTTAGGCTTATATCCTAAACTCCAAACCCTTAGACTTATACTCCAACCCTCAAACTCCAGACCCTTAGGGTTATATCCTAAACCCCAAACCCTTAGACTTATACTTCAAACCCCAAACCCCAAACCCTTAGGGTTATATCCTAAACCTCAAACCCTTAGACTTATATTTCAAACCTCAAACGCCAAACCCTTAGGCTTATACCCCAAACCCTTAGACTTATACCCTAAACCCCAAACCCTTAGGCTAATACCCCAAACCCTTAGTCTAATACCCCAAACCCTTTATCCAAATCCTATATCACAAACCTTATACCCTATACCCCAAACCCTATACCCCAAACCCTATATTCGTGAAGGCAATTTGTGAGAAACGTACAAGTTTTTGGTGATGTAACATTAAATGTAACTTTCAATTTTATGCGACAAAACACTTTTAGCCACACCAATATTCGTTGCATCGATCGTAGTTCACACCAACCAAAATTCAATATGTTCAAGTCCGTACAAATGCTTAAATTGCTTTTGACTTTTCAACGGGAATCCGACGTGGACAACTTCTTGCAACGACATTTCAATGTGGCTTTACAAAACGTGGCATAAGCTGTTATCTCGTTCATTTTTAATTTTATTTATTTTGTTATTTACAACATTTTTCAACATATGCAACATAAAAGAAATGGTTGTATTAGTCTTGTTGCAAAAGTAACAATACGCGACGCATTTGTTATGCAACAGATTGTTTTCGTTGCATGAAACCTATGCAACAGATATTTTAAGTGACGAAATGTTGAAATAGTTGCATAAGGGGTAAAATGGTGTAGTCATTTCGGCGGCGGCGCTTCTCATAATTCCGTTGATAATATCGGCGGTGGTGTTGTTGTTGTGGCGGGAAAGAAGCGGAAAAGAACTACTAACCCTAATTCGGACACGACAACAAATATCAAGAAACGGAGGACGACATTGTTGAGAGTGAAATCCAAGGCTAGGGGACATCCTCCAACTGTTTTGGTGGGAAAGAAAAGAAAGAACCCAGATATGATGACGACACCAACAAAAACAGGACTTGTGGAATTCAAGAAACAGAAAACTTGCTTGAAACTGAGATTCAAATTAAGCAGCTGTGGTAATGGAATGACGACTTGTGTTGTTGCGGATAAAGATAAAGATTCATCAGCATTGTCATCTGGGTCTGGCGTTTCCAATGAATTCAATCTGCCTGAAACAGCAGCTGCCTCTTCTTCTGTAGTTGTTTACAACAACAATCCTTATACTGATCCGCAGCTTTCATCTGTGATGAAGAAAGAGATGCCTTTGATTCCGGATCTTAACATTCCCATTATGATGGATTTCGAGGACCCAAATGTTGCTGATGTTCCAATGCAGACTAGCTGCCTTGGCCAGGGAAGATGATGAAACTCAATAAGAGAAAAAGGAGAGTTTGCTGTTTATTGATAGATTAACTTCATCATATGATTTGATTTCTTGATAGATTAATTTTTAGCTGTTATTTTGCTTGGTCTGCTTCATCAAGATCATATAGAGAGTAGTTGATGTACAAGTAAGTATATTTTGTAGAGCAATAGTCTCTAACTCATACACACTTCTTTACTTGTTGTTTATCTGATTTCAGCTCACTAATAAAAGCTTTCTTTTCCTTATACATTTGACTTCCGCATCTTTATTTTTTGTATTTGTGCATTTATTTTGTCAAATACTGATACCTGAGTTTTGTTATAGTAAATGTAATCTTTTTATTCAACAATCCAACCAACAGTGCACTTTCAGCCTACTGTGTTGGTGCTACAGACACTGCTCTCACATTGTTTTTCTTGGATGAGAGATTTACGACGGAATGCAATTAAGTGCAGATTGTTTACCTTACGGAACAGATGACATTATTTACGGAGAGATTTCCCAAAAGATGATGTTACTTTCTACCAAGCTGAAAATGAATAAACTGGCTGCAGTACACTAATTAACATCTGCTCATCAGTTCAAGCTAAGTGAAAGCTGAAATCAATAATCATTTCTTCCTGTCACAGCCAAAACAGCAAGGTTATGATAATACAAATTGTATCATAAAGCTTAGAGCAGAAAATGAACATCAAACTTGCACTGCTTGTAGGTTGTTTTTATAAGCTAAAGCCATTGTATCTTTTCATGTCTAAAAGGATAACATTTCACACTAGTTTTTAAAGAGACCAACATTAAAGCTAATTAGCTAACCACTGTTCAGTTTAAGCATTAAGACCAGCTACCTATACTCTAACAGTTAGAGTCTAACTGACGGATCTGCACATTTGTATAGCAGTTATACATTCCAAGTCTCCGTATATTTTTTCTTGTTTACCTCTCCATTCTCCTGATGAAGACATACTTAGAAAGCCCTTTAGTGAAGAAACAGACCAGTTTACACAAAGTGTGTTCGTACTTTTGAGTGTATCATCTGAATGGAAAAAAATGTTAGGAGAAATGAGGCGGCATTCCCCTCCTTAACTAACAAATACATAACACCGATAGTAGATCATTCTCAAACCTTTTATCGTATCTCAAAAATCCCCATTCCCTTATCAAACAATTCCAAGTGAACTAAACTGTCAACTTTGAGTGCAAATACATTTTCCTCTAGCAGTCGCTGAGCAAGATGCATAGATCTGATGTTGTGTATCAAATGTGGTATAAAGTCTCCTTACCATAGCAATCCAACCTCGAAATATCTAAAGATGGCATTTACACACCTTTAGTTGCTTCTGAGGTTCAAAGTTAAATCTGAAACAACATGAATTGACAAAGACATCTGTTTGCTTGAACTATAAGGTCAACTACGCTTGTAAAGGTAAGTCACCGCTGGCACGGTACTTGAACTTATTGGTAAATTTTGGATTCGATGATGTACTCACTCGACTATCACAACCTCCTTAAGATATGTACAATCATTAAGTGTAATATCATCAACTCCCACCATGTATAATTGAAGATTCCTTAACCAAGTGTACTCAATAAACGACCTAGTAATTTTGTTTCTCTAATTTAATGAAAGTTCAATGATGATATCAATGGGATATCAGTATCTCTCTCATACTCTATGGTAGCAGTTTTAAATTTCCTACCACTGAAATTCTCAAGAGGGACACTTATGTTGTCCCTTCCTCTGATGGTGAGGCAAATGTGTTTTATCCTACAGCCAGCTAAAGTGTGTAGTAGAGTGCATAATGCATCATTTCTCCTTGTTGCTGCCCAGTAAATATCAACTCTATTTAACAAAACCAAACGTGAACGTTCATTGGAATATCTTTCAACGACTCCAAATATATCATTACCGACTAACTAATCCACTCTTATTTTAAGAAGTGGAGAGTTTAACCAGATTCTCCACAAAGTCGTTGATTCAGCGCAAAGGTAAATTACTCCTATTACACATATCAGTGAACAGCAAGCACAACAATTTAACGAGGTATTCAACATAACATATCATTATTTCGGCAGCCTCGAATATAGATAATATATTGAAAACCAAAATATTCAAGTGTGGACTAAATCTAGTAGCACATGTATCATGCCTTCGTATAAGTAGATGGGTATGTGTAAGGCTAATGAGCCAGAACATAACAATATGAGATATCCAATCGAATATACTTGGAGTACTCTTTATAAAATCAAATTATATTCTCACTGTGAATTTTCATTCTTTTGTAAACCCCATTGAGCATTATGATAAGAGTAGATACTTTGGTAAGACATTAAACGTAGTTCATTTATTAGTGTATTACTAATGATATAGGATTAATTTATTTATATTGGATACTGGTACAGTTTGATGATTAATAAATATAGTTTAACAAATGAGAAATTCAAAATGAAGTTTTAGGAAACAAATTGAATTAGAAAAAAAAGTAACGGTCTCAAATTCATTTATAAATACGTGTTTACATTCGTTATTGAAATCAAATCGATCATTTGGAGAAATTTTAGAAAAATCATTGGCGAAAAAATGCGATGTTTATGATCTTGAAACGATGCTTTACTACACAGAAATTTTATTATTATAAAGATAAACTTTTACGAAAGAGAATCACTCAAACCTTAATCTTATTTGCTGGAGTACTACACAACTCAAGCGACTCTATTTATACTACTCAATATTTTAAATTGATGGCTAAGATTGATCAATCATTCAATTAGACTTGATATTTTAGAAAACTACTCTTAATAAATATGTATTCTTATGATTATCTTATTCTCTTCTATACTTCTCCACTATTCTCTATAATTTTCCACACCTTGGTCTCGGTCTTGTTCATGTATAATTTAATAATTAATAATCTTGCTCAGTTAGGTACCGATAGCTCAATAGACCCGTGTCATTTTCGTTATCCGTTTTCGATCAAGTGCATGTAGAAATAGATTGAACCCCAACAACAAAAGAGAATGACCCCAACAACAAAAAAGAATGACCCCAACAGCATAAACTGATTATTATGAGTTGAGAGAACATCCGTTCTCTCTCGCTTCTCTCTAGCTTTTTCAGCTGAGAGAATTTTTGGAAAACCTTCATCTTCATGAAGGAATTTTTTATTTCTCAAGTCTATACATTACGAGAATTCTTTCATGTTGTTTTACGTTTGTTTAAGACGTCCCATAACCTCTGCTGCGCTCCCGCCGTTTTTGCAGCGCATGGATGTTCGGCTGCTTTCTTCTGCAGCTGCCTGGTTGGCACCAGTTGCCTGCTTGGCAGCAGGCGCTTCGATTTCGATCGCTTTACAGTTTACAGCATGCTTCCACCTAGCTGTCTGTTTCAAGCTTGTTTCATTTTCTGCTCCTTCATTTTAATGTTTTAATTTGCTTAGCTCATTATAGGATTATCGATTTAGCGGAGCGAGGCAAATGACTCGATTTAACTCTTATTATTATTGTCGTATATTTCTGTTATTTCGAGTCAGACTAAATTTATGCTATGACATAATAAAATTAATGTGACATATTTTGATGAAGTGACCACAACGACTTTTAGTAATTAATAAGTTTTTACGGTACATTGCATCACAATCTAAGTGCCAAACTAGTTTTGATGTTAAGTGTCATGTTCTTAGAAATACGTAGTTTTTTTAGACGATAACTACAGGTTAGAATTAATAACACTATATTTTCACCGTAAATTTTCATTCTTTTGTGAACCTATGATAAGAGTAGAAGCTTTGGTAAGACATTAGAAGTTGTTCATTTATTAGTGTATTACGAATAACATATGATTAGTTTATTTATATTTGATCCTGAGTACAATTTGATGATTAATAAATATAGTTAATAAATGGGAAATTCAAAATGAAGTTTTAGGAAATAAAAATAAAGGTCTCAAATGTTTCAAGAAAAGATCCGATTTTGATCCATAGAACTCACTTTTATCCGTTGATTGCATTTAATCAATGCCCGAGGTTGTGACAACACATTAATAAGGCATGTGAGATGTATATGTTTTGAACGTGACATGCACATGACAAATGCGATAACATAGTGCAATCTCAGTCATTGATGAAATGCAATCAACGAATGCAAAGTGGGTTTCATAAATCCACCAAAATAAATGAATTCACAAGAAATATCCGCCATTGTGATATCTACCATTATTTATGTTGATAAGTGGACAAAATGCATGTTACTATTAATCAACCTATGAAAAAGAATACAACTAAAATAATATTTTAATAAATGCAAAACAGAGTGAAGTTCAATAATAATATTTTAATATATGCAATACCGTGAAATACAAGTTAAATAATTGATTATTAATAGTAAAATTATGTATGTATAAATTATCAAATTAATCCTTTATATTTTTTAATACTCAACTGTCTATTTAATAAATAATAATTTATTTTTATAACTTAATTGAAATAATTAGACATGAATGTGGAAAAGTAATGTTAAACAAATTCATTAATCTAGTTGTAATCACATATATTTAAATTCTAACCGTTATACTATGAAAATCACATAAGAAAATGTATGATTTTTCTAAAAATTAAGTACTTAAAAATATAAGTTCAGAATTAGGAAACAGATGAATTTCCAAAAACAAAATTTGGAAACCAAGCCTGAGTTTTAAAGTATAAATACTCAGTGAACGAAGTTATTGAGCAACATAAATTTGAGAAATGGCGAGAAAGTTTGATGTTGATGACAATTGGGAGATGATGAACTGCGCAGCGATACTCTTGGAGTTGCCGCAGTTGGTGTACATGTCTGAATTCAAAGATGCTTGCAAATCGAGTGGGCCCGTCTGGGGTTCCACCAAGAAAAGATCCGATTTTGATACTTTTCGGAAGCCGAGGACAATCGCTGGCTTCAAATGTTTCGGGACGGGACGATGGTCTTCTTCTGTGATGGCCCATTTCGGCGGCAGCGGCGCTTCTCGTAATTCCGTTGATAATATCGGCGGTGGTGTTGTTGTTGTGGCGGGAAAAAAGCGGAAAAGAACTACGAACCCTAATTCGGACACGACAACTGTTGTATAATCACGCAGCCTAATCAAACAAATCACAGAACCCTGATTCCCTGATATGAACCCTAAAAATGAAGAAATTGAGAAAAACCAAACAAGAACAATTATACCGTGGTTATATGACCGGAAGGCCTTTACTCCATATTGAGCAATCTCTGTGCTCGAGAATCCACTAAGAATCACTGCCAAACGCAGCTCGAATCACAGCCACCAATTGAACACCTCAGATTCGAACAAGCCTCGAATCGCTACAGAACACTTCACAATCGAACACTCAATCACTCTGAACAAACTCGCCAGACGTTGCAGAGAACCGCTCGATCTTGATTCTTGAATTCTTGCACAATTTCGGGACTGAAATTGGATGCCCTAACGAGCTACACTTCACCCCTTTTATCTCGTTTTCAGATTCAATCAGGGCCGTTGATAGACTTTTAATTCCAGCCGTCGGATCAGCTCTCCGCGCCTTGGCAAAACGACGTCGCCCAACTTATGAAGCAAGAACGCTGCGCTTTACTCCAGCTGCTTTCTAAAATGCGGCCGTTTCACTATGACTTGATTTGCTTAAGCAGCTTGCTTAAGCAGCTTGCTTCAGCAGCTTCATTCAACAATCCTCCACCTGAAGCTGCTTCCTTCAACCAACTTGACAACAATCTTAGTGAACTCTCAAACACTTAGATTAGCGCTCATACCTGCAACACTTAACCAACTCCAAGCAACTCCAAACAGTGTTTAAATTTAGTCAAAGAAATTACCTTAGTACCCATATCTGCTGGGTTATCTTCAGTCTGAACTTTAACAATTTTAACAACACCATCTGATAACTTTTCTCTAATAAAGTGATACCTCACATCAATATGCTTAGTTCTATCATGATACACAGGATTCTTACTCAAATATAGGGCAGATTGGCTATCAGTATAGATCATACCAAGAACAGCTGAAATTCTAGACTCTTTAATCAATCCTTGCAACCATATACACTCTTTAACACATTCACATATAGCAACATATTCTAACTCAGTAGTTGAAAGAGTTACTATTGACTGCAAACCTGATTTCCAAGATATGCAGTTCCTCCCCAATGTGAAGTAGAATGCAGTGGTAGATTTCCTTGAGTCCTTATCACCTGCAAAATCAGCATCTACAAAGCCAGCTAGATCAAATGTAGCTGCCTTTTTACCATAGCACATCCCTACATCTAAAGTACTAGAAATATAGGAAATCACCCACTTTACTGCTAACCGATGTTCATAACCAGGACAAGACATAAACCTACTAATCACTGATATAGCATAACTTAAGTCTGGCCTGGTACTTATAATAGCATACATTATAGAACCAACAACATTTGCATAAGGAAATTTACTCATCCTTACCTTTTCATTTTCTGTTCTGGGGCATTGATCTTTGCTAAGATCAAAATGACCAGCTAAAGGCAAGCTAGCAGTCTTACAGTTCTTCATATCAAATTTCTGCACTAATTTCTCCAAAGGGATTATTGCCGAAAACCACCTCTTATAGGGCGTAATGCCGAAAAGCGCCCCTTATACATTTTATTGCCGAAAACCACCCGTTGTTCGTTTGACTTTTGTCGATCGACACATTTTAACGAAAAACGTTCAATTAGTGTTAAATCTCCGTTAGATGGATTAATTAGACATTAATTAGGTTAATTAATTAGGTTAATTCAATTAATTAGGTTACGTCCTATAAGGGGTGGTTTTCGGTAATTACGGCCTATAAGAGGTGGTTTTCGGCAATTACGGCCTATTAGAGGTGGTTTTCGGCAATCTCCGACGGGTGGTTTCACCTAGTTGTTTGATGCACAATTATTTGCATATCGATTGAAATATATTACTATATTCAATATTAGACTTTTTGTGCAACAATTACTATATTCGATTGAAATAAAGTAAATATAAAAGAAGTTAGGGGTAAAATGAGACTCTTTGTGCTTTATACATACGATAGATGGATATATATATATATAGAGGTTGTATCATGTGGATCCTCTTAATTTGATGGACTCGTGGATCCCCTCTTACATCCGTTGATTGCATTTTTTGGATGCATCAGATTGCGCCACGTATGTGCATTAATACGTTGGCACAATCTGGTGGGTCCAAAAAATGCAATCAACGGGTGCAAGAGGGGATCCACGAGTCCACCAAATTGAGAGGATCCACATGATACTTTCCCTATATATATATGATGGAAAGAGATCAAGGAGGACATCCATTTATACGTAGGACAGTAGGACATCATCTCAACCATTTATTTCTAATAATCTAATAATTGAATTGGTCGATTAGATAGACAGACGGAGTAATACAAAAGTGTGAAATATTTGGGGTGATTTTCGATAATTACGGCCTATAAGAGGTGGTTTTCGGCAATTATCTCTGTTGAGATTTGGGGTTGAATTAATTGAATTTTATTAACCTAATTAATTGAATTAACTTAATTAATTAACCTAATTAATACCTAATTAATCCATCTAACGGAGATTTAACACTAATTTAACGTTTTTCGTTAAACTGTGTCGGTCAACAAAAGTCAAACGAACAACGGGTGGTTTCCGGCCATAAAATGTATAAGGGGCGGTTTTCGGCAATTACGCCCTATAAGAGGTGGTTTTCGACAATAAACCCTTCTCCAAATATGTTTTCTGATGAATTTTTAAAATGTTTTCACCTCTATTCCTTTCTATGACCATTCCTAATATTTTCTTAGCAGGACCTAAGTCCTTCATATCAAACACACTGCTTAGCTTACTCTTCAGCACAGATATCTTATCAATGGACTTGCTAATCAACAACATGTCATACACATAGAGTAAAATATACGCAGGCACATTTCCATCAAATCTGAAATAAAAACAAGCATCATAATCACTTCTAGTGAATCCTATGCTGCATACAAAACCATCAAATTTCTTATACCACTGCCTGGGACTTTGTTTAAGACCATATAATAACTTCTTAAGCAAACACACATGATCAACAAACTTACTATCTACAAAACCATCAGGTTGCTTCATATAAATAGTTTCTTCAAGATCACCATGTAAGAATGCAATTTTTACATCTAGTTGTTCAACTTCTAAATCATAATATGCAACAACAGCAAGCATTAGCCTAATAGTTTTGAATTTAACAACAGGAGAAAATACCTCATTAAAGTCAATACCTTCCCTTTGGGTGTAACCTTTAGCCATTACTTGGCCTTGTATCTAGGAGGATCTTGACTGTTAACTCCTTCCTTCAATTTGAAGAGCCACCTACAATCCACCACCTTCTGGTGTGCAGGCTTCTTCACCAAGACCCAGGTGTTATTCACCCTTAAGGACTACATCTCTTCCTCCATGGCTTTCATCCACAGGACTTTATCTTTAGACATCACTGCCTCCGAGTATGTTTCAGGTTCAACCTGACTTACATCCCTGGAAGCAATCAAAGTAGTGAAAATTAGTTCTGCATAAGAAGTGTATCTCCTATTTGGAACTATTTGCCTCCTCTCCCTGTCTCTGACCAATTGGTACTCAACCAACTGATCTTGAACTGTAGGTTCATCTAATTCCTCTTGATCACTGATGTTACCTCCAATCAGGTCCTCCACCTGATTTGGAATTTCTGGTTGACCTTCATGATTATTCTCACTGAGCTCCCCAAAATCAAAGTCAAATACTGTAGGTTGAGTAACAGGAGACTCATTTGCAGCTTTCTCAATTTTTCTACATGGGAAGGATTCTTCATCAAATACCACATCTCTGCTCACAATAACTTTCACTCCTGGTGAATCCCTATCCCATAATCTATACCCTTTTGTACCAAAATCCTGATGATAGCCTATTAGAACACACCTGACTGATCTAGGATCCAACTTTCCTTCTTTGGTATGTGCATAGGCAGCACAACCAAAAATTTTCAAGTGACTCAGGCTAGGTTTCTTTCCTGACCATACTTCCATAGGACTCTTAAAATCCAAAATCCTAGTGGGAACCCTATTATGAAGGTGAGCTGCAGTATACAAGGCATCTCCCCAAAAGGATCTAGGCACTCCTGAGGTAAACAATAAGCTTCTTACCTTTTCCAGCAAGGTCCTATTTAATCTTTCTGCAACTCCATTCTGCTGAGGAGTATGTCTAATAGTTCTGTGCCTCATAATTCCAGCTTCCTTGCATAAATCATCAAATTCCTGATTGCAAAATTCCATACCATTATCTGTTCTCAAGGCTTTTACCTTTACACCAGTCTGATTCTCTATTAATACTTTTCAGTCTCTGAATTTTGCCAGTGCCTCATCCTTTGTCTTTAACAAAAACACCCATATCAGTCTAGAGCAATCATCTATGATGCTCATAAAATACCTGTTACCACCATGGGTATCAACTGAAGCTGGACCCCAGAGATCTGAATGAAGATACTCTAATCTTTCAGATGACCTAAACTGGCTGGTAGGAAATTTAGTCCTATGCTGCTTGGCTTGTACACAGGGTTCATAGAATGGGGTCTTCTCTAGCTTGACCTTTCCTAGTTGACCAGAATTCTCCAAAACTGCTAAACCTGATTTACCAGCATGGCCAAGCCTTAAATGCCATTTGAATGACTCAGTCAGGGCAGGCATAGTGTTCATCACATTTCCTTCCCCTCTGTGGTAGTACTCACCTTCCAGGATATACAAACCTCCTAATTTCCTGCCTGTTAGAACTTCTTTCTTTCCCTTAATTACCTTTAATAATCCACCTTCTGCCACATACTTGCAGCCCAAATCATCTAAGACACCTAAGGAGATTAGATTTCTCCTCAACCCAGGGACACACCTTACCTTGGTAAGTTTTACCAGTCCACCATGATTCAACCTCAAGGTCACTGAGCCCATACCTGTCACTTGGCATACCTGGTTATTTCCCATAAAGACTTTTTCACTGCACACAGGCTGAAAATCATCAAACCAAGATTTAACAGGGCACATATGGTAAGAACATCCTGAATCCATGACCCATTGGTCACTCTCTGGTTTATCAGAAATACTAAGAATTTCAGGAACATTTCCTTGAAGTTCTTTGGTCAAGGCAACATTGGACTCATTCCCTTGGGAAGTCTTATCCCTGTTTTGCCAGTTATAACAGTTTTTCTTCAAAAGACCAGTTTTATTACAATAAAAGCATTTCCTAGTCTCACCTCCTACTTTACTTTCCTTTTTCTTATCTGTTTTAGCTTTGGATTCAGAATTGTTATTCTTGTTCTGATTCTTGTTACTAGACCCATTAGCTTTACCCTTAACAAACAGGTTAGACCCATTTTTAGCTTTAGCCTGTTTAATCTCTAGCTCCCTAGTTCTCAATGCATTACACAACAAATCATATGATGGAACATTACCAGTGTACTGAAATGCATTTTTAACCACAGCATAGTTATCAGGCAATAAGTTTAACAACACTACTACAGATTATGTTTATAACAGCGCTCGTTTTTGCCCTTTAACAGCGCTTTTCGAAGCGCTGTTGAAACGGGTGCTGTTGTAAATCACATTTATTACACGCTTTTAAAAAAAGCGCTGTTGTTTATCTCTATTTATAACAGCGCTTTTACAATAAGCGCTGTTATATAAACTATAAACAACAGCGCTTTTTTAAAAAACGCTGTAATAAATCTGTGATTTACAACAGCACCGTTTCAACAGCGCTTCATGAAGCGCTGTTAAAAAAAAACAAGCGCTGTTATTTTATAACTTTTTACAGCGTTTAAATATAAAGCGCTGTTAAAAAAATTCTCACAACCAAGCGTAAAACAAAAACGAGGCGTTTAATTTAATTTATTACACAGCGTTTTTATTTAAGCGCTGTAAAATATTATTAGTTTTTTAATTTGAAAATTTAATAATTCGAATATAAAATATTACAGCGTTTTATAAAAAGAGCGCTGTAAAAAATGTAAACATGTTACAGCGCTCTATATATAGAGCGCTGTTAAATGTTAAATTTTACAGCGTTTTTATTAATTAAGCGCTGTTAAATATAAGATTTGAATTATAAAAAAAATTTAATTAAGCGCATTAAGATTTATTATATTACGGAGATTTGAGAAGACAGTTTTGGAAAGTTAATAATATTAATAACCGCTTTGAAGGGAATCAGTTTTGATTATAATTTTCTTTATTTTTATTTAAATCGTACTTTTACAATGAAATGGAAACACAATTTAACATTCTTTTTACAAGCATTAGCAAATAAATATTATGGACAAAACTATGGCCTTTGTACTGAATTTGTCTCATTGCTCGTCTTGAATAAACCTCATTGCTCGTCTTGAATTGGCTCATCGTCCTCGACATATATCATACAACAAATCTACAAAAAATATATTGAAGAATAGAATAGAGTTAATATCAAACAAAGAACAAAAAAGTTTAACGAAAAATATAAAACACAAAAGTGTAAGAAATAAGAGTGGGATTCCTTACTTGAAACGGGAAGTTTATGCGAAACAAAGCTTTTTGGACTGTAAATTAAAACATCCGACAAGAACAATAGTATGTTTGAAAGAAAATTTCAATGTAAATTTTGTTGCATATTTGGATATATATAGAAAGACTATAGCGGGAAATTTGTGCGGGTGACTTAAAATTCTGAATTTTTAATATTGAATATGGACCGTTAGATTTATTTAAACAACGATTGGGATTACAATCTGCGCGAAACTGTTTCGACCAATCAGGTAATTTAACATATTCAACAGCGCTTCAAATATAAAAGCGCTGTAAAATATAAATAAATATTTTTTAATTAAGGAAATCGAATTACTGAGACATTTATTACAGCGCTTATAAAATAAGCGCTGTGGTATTTATTTACAACAGCGCTTTTAGTTATAGCGCTGTTATAAAAGTATTTATTTGTTTTGTTTTTTCTTCAGAATTCATTGATTATTATGAAACAAATTTAGTTGGAAGTTTGATAAATGAAGCTTATAACTCATTTACTTAAAAAAAAAATCATTTGCATTTTGTTGTGTTTTTATTAGTGAAAAGTTTAGTTGATCAAAATGTACAATGTTCAACTTATTGCTTAGTAAAGAGACACAGTACAAATATTCAAATGCCAATGATTTCAAATGCTTATTAATGTTCTCATGATATTTTAATTAATAGAATGTTACTAATTGAGTTTTTAAATTCTTAAGATAACAAAAACCTAAAAAATATATTACCTGATTTTTAAAACTTGAAAATACTGAAAATATATATTTTACAGCGCTTATATGTAGGATAAGCGCTGTAATATATAATTTACAGCGTTTATTATATTTTAAACGCTGTAAAAACAAATTATTTTATTATTATTTTAAATATATATTACAGCGCTTATGTTTTTAAACGCTGTTATAATTAGGGTTTGGATTGAGGGTTAGGGTTCGGGGTTCAGGGTTTAGAACCCTAATTACAACAGCGCTTTTATGGTAAGGCGCTGTGGTAAATATAGTTTTAACAGCGCTGTTTATAAAGCGCTGTTAAACGATGAACTCGCTATTTATATTTTATTTGACATGATATATACCAAAGCGGTTCTTTATTAAAGCGCTGTAATATGTAAAACAGAGCAGTATTTTTATTAAAACAGAGCAGTATTTTTATTAATAAACACACTTTCATCATTGATAATTACTTAAATTACAATAAACACAAGCTCTATTAAAACATCATCTAATAATTTTGAATCTTCACAATCCATATTATCTCGCCCGAATACCAGCTGCATGAAAAAATTAAACATAAGGACACAATATACACGATAAAAAATAAAATAATTTAAATTTTAAAAGTAAGAATTTTCAACACATTAATTACCTGCTTAATTCCAAATCATAAAAAAAGTTAGATTACATATCCTTTATATAGCGTGCTCATCACTAAAATCCTGTATAAAAACACCAAGCAAAATAAGTAAATGATATATAAATCTAAACACAACTTCACAAATATATTAATGTTTTGAAAAATATTCGGAATTCTTACATTGTTTTTCAATCCATATGCCTTCATTGTGATCATCCCTTCTCTGTTGAAATTCACCAACGTCTTCGAAATTGTTTGGAATGGTGCTACAAACCGCTGCACTATCTTCAGAGTAATCATTTGTATCCATACCATCTTCGAAGAAAATATGTTGTTTTCCATGAACGACAATATATTTATGTTCATTTGTGGGATCCTTGACGTAAAATACTTGTTTAGCTTGCTCAGCCATGATGAAAGGCTCGTCTTTGTATCCTTCTCTACGAAAGTCAACAAATGTCATGCCGAATTCATCAATACGAACATTCGAACTATGCACCCATATGCACTTGAAAACAGGTATCCGAACTTCTACGTAGTCTATTTCCCATATGTCTTCAATAACACCATAATAATTCACACCGGCATTTACAGGGTTCTTATCTTTGGCACTAGACACATGAATTGTATCAGCAACAATTGTCACGCCACTATTCTGAACTGAACTTCTTTCATCCTGATCTTTTGTGTAAAAAGAATAACCATTTAAATCATACCCTCTATAAGAATGAACGGCGCAACTAGGCCCAACACCAAGAGACTTCACAAAATCAGACACATTTGAACTTAAAACGTCGTCTTTCAACCAAGAAGCAAACTCTTCTGAATGCTTTTTTTGGATCAACTTTTCAGATTTTCCCTGATTAGATGACCTTATCAATTGCAAATGACGTTCTACAAAGGGCTCGATCTCATCAACCTGCCGCAACACGTAGAAATGGGCGTCATGCAACTCTGATCGAGGAACAACTTTAACTTGAAATCCAATTGTTCCTTTCCCCTGAAGACGATCAAAGTGTCGCGGCTTTGGAATCCCAATAGACTCAATATTGCCCAAATAATGTGAGCAAAACTCAATTGCTTCCTCGGCAATGTATCCTTCAACCATAGAACCTTCAGGTCGATGTCTATTTCTCACATAACCTTTTAAGGTTTTCATGTACCTTTCGAAAGGATACATCCATCTCATATGGACCGGTCCAAGAAATTTTATCTCCCGTACTAAATGAATAGTCAAATGAACCATAATGTCAAAAAATGAGGGAGGAAAATACATCTCAAGCTGACAGATAGTAACAACAATTTGATTTTGGAGTTCGTCTAAGTCAAGCGGGTCAACTGTCTTAGAACACAAAGAGCTGAAAACAACACACAATCTTGTAATAGCAGATCTCACGTTCTCAGGCAATATCCCACGAATTGCGATAGGCAATAGCTGTTGCATCAATGTATGACAATCATGAGATTTTAAACCAACAAGACGCATGTCTTTCATGGAAACCAGACTTGAAATATTTGACGAGAAACCCGAAGGAACTTTAACACCCTTCAAACTGGAACAAAAACTAATCTTTTCAGTTTTAGATAAAGTCGTACACGCAGGTGGTAGATAGGTTCTTTGTCCTCTTTGTTCGGGAGCTAACTCCTTACGAATGTTCATTTCAAGCATGTCCAATCTAGCCTTCACACCGTCCTTTGACTTTCCAGGAATGTTAAGAATGGTACCGATAAGACTATCACAAATATTTTTCTCCACATGCATAACGTCAATACAATGTCTAACAGTAAGGGTATACCAGTATGGGAGATCAAAAAATATAGATCGCTTTTTCCACAAACCATCAACAGTATTACGTCCTCGTTTTCCCAAAACATTAGGAACTTCCCAAATAGTATCAAGTATTTCCTTGCCAGAAGCTGATTTCGGTTCATTTTCAAACTCAACTTTCCCATTAAACGAAGCTTTCTTTCGACGGTAGGAATGATTGGTCGGAAGGAAACGTCTGTGTCCCATGTATACAATCTTGCGACAGTTTTTAAGATGTTGAGAATGTGTATTCTCTCCACATATTGGGCAAGCTTTGTATCCTTTAATCTTGTACCCGGACAAGTTACCGTATGCAGGAAAATCATTGACTGTGCATGATAAGTGTGCAAATTCGTAAGTATTTGTACACTTCTTATGCTTGATTCTTGCTAGTTTTTGACTATTTTGTGAGAAATTTGATACTCTTTTGTGTTTCATGTAGATTTTATTCAAAGTTTGTCAAAGAGAGTACAAAGCACAAAGATGGAGCAAATGGATCAAATTTCAAGTCAAGTACCCAAGAGCAAAACTTACTCTCTCGAGCAAATTTCAAGTCCAACCGAGCAGGACCAAAGGAGTGCCGAGCAGACCAGCTCAGCCGAGCAAGTTGACCCAAGATGGCCAGAAGTCACTTCGGCCGAGCAGAAATCCCCATGCAAATTCTGCTCGGTCGACCAAACGTGCAAGTCCTCCTCGGATGAGGAACAACAAAATCTGCTCGGCCAAGGAATTTCTGCTCGGCAGACCACAGCAGGGAAACATACTTGAAGAGATCAAAGGAGTTCTGCTCGGTCGAAGACAAAGTTGCTCGGCCAGGAAGTTATCAAAATTGATACAAGAATGCTCAGTGATTTTTCCTGGGGCCAAGTAGAATTCTGCTCGGGCTGACTAAGAGCAAGTCGGCCGAGCAGAACTTAGTCTGCCGAGGATGAAAACTACTCCCTGTCAAATCTGCTCGGACCAGGAGGAAACAAGTCGGCCGAGCAGAATTTCCCCCAATTTTTCTGCTCGGCCCAGGTCATATTTGCTGGGCAGAGTACCTCCGAGTATATAACCTTTTTGGGCATTTCAAACTCGGGAGCTTGACTTCGAACGTTGACCAGAAACCCTAGAAATCGGATTTTGGAGATCAAGTGCTAGTTTGCTAAATTGAAGACTTTGGAGTGAAGATCAAGCATCAACACCTTCCAATCTACTCTAGTTTGCAATTAATTTCATGTTTCCATACATTTCTATTGTTGATTTTACTTTTAGCATGAGTAGTGAGTAGTGATTGGTTAGGGATCCTATGGATCCCTAGGTTACATGCATGTATTTGGATAATGATTAATTAGTTATGCAATGAATTTTGATATGAATTTTGTGTATTGGCTACATCTATTAAATGTTGCACATTAAGTGTTTGTGAAAATGCTTAAGTGTAATTAATTGAACCTAATCAATGATGTATTCAATGAAAGTTGATATAGAGTTGATTAATTAGCCATGCATGAATAATCTACCTTAATCTTGACATGAAAGTGTAGGATTGATGTGGATGACTAGTTTACCTAATCTAGGTTATGGTAACTCTTCCAAAATATTGAAAGATTGAGGAAGAGTCCATAACCTAAGGGAGTATCAACATATTGAAAGATTGAGATCTCCATTTAAATGAACCTCTTAGTCCTAACATGCAATGAAAGTTGACCTTAGGATTAATGTTCATAAAACTAGTCTAATCATTTTCTATTCATTAATTGTTGCATGATTGATTGTCATTACCTTATATGCTATAGCCTAGGGTCCATAGATCCTTGATCACTTTTAGTTTGCATATCAACCTTTTCAAAATACCAAAATCTCTTACAAATTCCCCCAAACCTTTTTACCTTAGGCATTTCTTAAGTAGTAAAAGCTAGTTAATCAATTCTAACTCATCTCTAGGGATTCGACTCTAGGTCTCCTAGATATAAATTTTGTTTGCCGTGTTAGGACTTAAAACTTCCACTAAAACTACACGTCAGTGCAAAATAACATCGCTCGCATATCAAAAAACTCATCTCTAGATACATCATAAGTAGGGACACCCTTATCCCACAGAAGAATTAGATCATCTATCAATGGCTGTAAATAAACATCAATGTTATTCCCTGGCTGCCGAGGCCCAGAAATCAATAATGAGAGCATCATATATCTGCGTTTCATGCACTGGAAGATTATAAATAACCAATATGACTGGCCATGTACTATGCTGACTACTAAGATTTCCAAACGGATTCACTCCATCAGTGCACAAACCTAAACGCAAGTTTCTTGGATCGCATCCAAATTCAAGAAATGTTTCGTCAAAAGTCTTCCATTGAACTGAATCAGCCGGGTGACGCATCATATAATCCTCAACACGCTTTTTGGCATGCCATCGCAAATTAGTAGCGTCATCTGAGATTGAGAAGAGCCGCTGAAATCTTGGAATTGGAGGTAAATACCACAACACTTTAGACGGTGCTCCTGTTGAACTGATACTGGGTGCTTTGTTCGGTTTATATCTTGAAGTGTTACAAACTGGACATTCAGTTAGATCTTTATACCGACCTCGAAACAAAATACAATCGTTTGGACATGCATGAATTTTTTCGTATTCGATTCCCATAGGACACATTACCCTCTTCGCGTCATAAGTACGAGTAGGTAATGTGTTCGGATCTGGAAGCATTTCTGATACCAATGTCAATAACTCTGTAAAACTCTTGTCACTCCATCCATTCTTTGCTTTCAGATTAAACAACTTTAACACTGCTGAAAGTTTGGTAAATTTCGTGCAACCATCGTACAAAGGTGTCTCAGAATCAGATTTAAGTTTTTCAATGACAGAAGACCCGACGTTCATCTCTTTCTCAATGTTATTCACCATTCCAATTAGATTGTCATCCTCCCAGTCCATATTTTCATTAAATCCATGATGTTCCATCTAGGGGCCGGGAGAGCTAGCTGTCTCACATTCACCGTGTAAATGCCAAACTTTGTATTGTGGATCAATCCCCTTTAACAACAGATGTTTGTGAAGATCTCCGACTTTTATTTTTTTGTTATTCCAACAATCAGTGCATGGACAAAACACATATTCAGTGCCATTCCGGTCTGCAAAATTCTTAGCAAACTGACAGAACCCTCTTATTCCTTCTTCATAACCAACGGACAAACGATTTAAACACATCCAACTTCGATTCATTATGACTAACAAGGTTGAGAATAATCGGAATTGAAATACCTAGAATAAGATAAGCAACATGCAAGACGATTAAATTATGGATAATCATAAGCGCATATAAATAATAAATTCAAACAAACTTACTTTTAACACAATATTATAAACAAGGCAGAGACGGAAACGAATGACTCATCGAGTTGTGATTAATTTATGTTCCAAGGCAGAGACGACGTGTGAGTGCGGAAACAAAAGAAACGAAATAGGGTAAAACTTAAAAAGTAGATCTGAAAGCTCTTTAACAGCGCCTATAAATAGGAGCGCTGTAATATACATATATTTAACAGCGCTTTTATAATAAAGCGCTGTAGAAAGTAAATAAAAATTGCACTCGGAGTAACACATATTTACAGCGCTTTATATATAAACGCTGTTAAAAATATATTATTAACAGCGCTTATTTAAGTAAGCGCTGTTAAAATTGCGTTTCACAGCGCCTATTTAAATAAGCGTTGTTGTATATCTGCTTTACTTTTCACGCTTGGTTTTGTTTTTCAGAAAACCAAACCCTGCAAAAAACTGATCATTGTTTACTTCACAGGTTTGAAAGATGATCATTCAATTTACAATGCCCACAATGCTCACAACTCAAAATATCAACATCACATTTCATACATCATAAACAAAGTATACAATATTTTCCACAATTACATGATACACGAAAGTAATAACATGATAAAAGCCACAAAATACAATTCATCCCTAGCTTCTTTTTCATGTTAAACCTACAAAAAAAATTACACGAGTTAGAAAACTTGTCACAACACGTATATTATTCATTGAATCAATGATATTGAATAATTATATAAATTACCTCATCAATTCCATTGATATTCTTGAGTGGGACAATCAAGAATGTAATAAGAGAATTCGTCCCTTACTTCATTCATAACGAAAGACGGGTAACTTTCCCGTCCATTTGGAAACACCTATTTCCACATCAAAACTCGTTTTTATATAAATGTAAATTGTATATATTTTTAAAAAGACTAGAAAAAATGAAACTTACATCACTAAAATTATCATGAAGCTGTCCATTATTTTCTTGGACGTACTTAATGATATCTCGAACGTATCGTATGCAATAATAACCACATAAGTTCGTCTTTCTGGTTGTCGTGGACACTACAAACATAAAAACACATGATGTTAGTATATTTTATCCCAATTGTAAATGTAAAAATATGCTAGAAATTAAATTAATTACCTCGACTGTTATCCATGTAGTCGATCTAGATTGTGAAGAGGATCCATTCATATTTTGAATGTTGGTAAAACTCCTAAATTTCAAAACACAAAAAATGTTTACTGACATTTTGAAGTATAAACATTAAAATAAAAACTAATAATTTAATATTTTATACTTACTTTTCAATTAATCGCCGAACATCTGATCGAACCATGCCAGCCATTGGATCTAGCCAATATACCAAATTTTGTCTTGGAAAAAGCACACACAACATCCAATGACTCCTTCAAGAACATGATTTAAAACAAGTTAAGTTAAATCATAAAAGTAGCTAAAACACATAAATACAAAATTTAGTTGAATACTTACTCTTGTGGATCACAATATGGTAGAAAATAGCAAAAGAAGGATGAGCTAACAGGCATTGTCAACCGAGACGTCAAAATAGAAACTCTTGAGTTCATGTCTCGAATGCTTGTCGTGGACGACGGTCTAATAAACCCAAATTTGAATCCGAAGCGTCCAAAATCATGGTAAAGATAACTGAAACGATTTAAATTAGAAATAGTACTGAAATTCAATTGATTTCAGATAATATTGCATGATGAATGAAAGTAATACCTCATACACAACTCAAGCGCCGTATCTCCAATCTTTTCCAACTGTAAAACTTCAACAATATCTTCCTTATACAAGTGAGCCCATACATCATCACCATACACTTCACTTGGTATAAAGATAGATATTGCGACTTCTAGCTGATTTGCACGATGATAAAGCATCTGACAATGTGTTCCCAAGTGTGCAAACTCAGATTCATGAATACTTGATTGGATAAATCCATATTTGTAATCATTGTATGCCTGAAAACAAAGTATGACGATTGTAAATTAAAGGTATATTTATATTATTAAAGATAAATGAAGTAAATATATTGATGTACCTTTCTGTTAACTTCAACCAATGACTTAGGCCATGGTACAGCTGCATTCACCGCATCCCTTACAGTGTTAAACTGCGCCAAAGGATGCGGGATCGGCTGATTAGGGTCGATTGCATAATGCAATGTTGCCTTCACTTCATTATCATCAATCAGCCTATACTGCACGATTCTCCCAGGCAACACAAGACCATATGCAACCATGGTTCGAGAGCCATCATCAATGAAGAAAGCACATTTTAAACCCGTCTACATCAAGTAAATAAAAGTATATATCAGTTACCAAAATTTTGTATTTTATCTAATTTAATAAATTTAATATACCTCAGGGATTGTGGAGAAAATATCATCTTCAGGCGATGGGATCTGCGGCTGAGATGAGCTAATGTCGACTCCCCTAGGTTGTTGCACGACATTTGTGCTACCTTTCGTAGAAGTCGAACCTTTGGGAAATACTTTTTTCCAGCCCACCGCCATCCCGACCCCTCGAGTACGTCCTGGATACTCAGGTTTTCCAATCGCCTGAGTAAGAATATCATTCCGCCCTTGTGAAACGAAATGTCCAGCAGATGCCTCCTCCTCTGCCTCACCCTACAAAAAGATAAATAAATAGATTTATTACAATAAATATCCTTCTAAAATATCAACCATGTAATTAAATAGACTAAATCAGACTTACAATTTTTGCAGCAATAGTTTCTACAGTCTCGTTCACATAACCGCCCGATTTTGTTTGATGGGCTCTCTTCCACACTTCGTGCCTCTCGACTGTAATGCTTGCTACCTCAGAGTCATCGCATAATCCGGTAGCCTGAAGTGCATCAGCTTTCTCCTTTATAAGGAGTTCTTCAGCACGGCTATATCCGCCTCGAGAAGTAGCATGATGATACTTGTTGAGGCGCGCTCTTTCAGCAGCTCTCAACCCCTCCTCCTCAAATTCTTCGCTTCTCCTCCCAGCCACAAACTCCGCCCACTGATCCGGAGTAATGAATTGATAAATAAGAGTGGGATCCTCTTCGTTCTTCCTACCCTTGATGTAATCTTTGGTAAGAGTTGTCTTGAAATTTCTCCAAGAGATTCCAGCTTGTCTCAGCTCTTGAGACTTGTGATCATCCGACACATTAAATTTTGCCTGTAAAAAACAAGTAAAAAAATTAATCATTTCAAACATATTGCATATAAAATATAAATTGATATGTAAAATAACATTAATACAATAATCACTTTAAACATGAAACATAAAAGAATAAAAATAACATTTTTTATTACCTTCATATCGCTCCAAACTAGGTTCTTCAACTCTGCAGGCACGTGCCTCCAATTTTGATAAGTAATTGGAACACGTGTTCTTGCTGCCAAACATAGCGCACTTCTCCATATTGATTTATTCGGACCCGTTGGAACTCCTTTATCGGTAAACTCAATAATGGACTGAGTATTAGAGTACTCCTCTCCTTACAAAATTTGGTCAAATATGTAGGCCCCCTCTTGCCCTCTTAGATGGCGCGGAACACTCTCCCGCGTTATCAATGTTATCATTTGTGATTTGCAAATTCTCCATTTCTACATATTTAACAAAATTATTCATGATCAAACACAAAACCACAATACACAAGTAGATTAATTCAACAGTAAACAAATTACACAAACCAAAAATAGGGTTTAAGAATAAGTGGTACCGTATCTGAGCTTGCGTCGGATTTTGTTACGGAGCTAAGTCGGAATAGCAGACTGAGCGTGAATAAAAGCTTTGACACTGAGAGTAGTCGGAAATTGCAGATGAAAGCTGGACGGAAGAGAACGACGGCCGGTAATTCGGAAAAGCGGGATCTGAGAGTGAGTAAATCTTTAAAGTCCGAAAATTAACTTAGGGTTATAAAAGATGTTATTACAGCGCTTAATTTTTTTAGGCGCTGTGTAAATAATTATTCAACAGCGCTTATAAAAAAGAACGCTGTTAAAAATGTATTTCGACAGTGTTTATAGGAAAAGCGCTGTTGTATAGATTTCACTGTGAAAGGCAAAAATTTTAAGACAGCGCTTATAAATAAAAGCGCTGTAAAGGGTACTATTTAGGACAGCGCTTATAAGTAAAAGCGCTGTCATTTATATTTTACAGCGTTTTTTATAAAAACGCTGTGCTAAATAGTATTATTACAGCGTTTTGGTAAAAAAACGCTGTTAAATATCTAATTTTTTTACAGCGCCTAATTACAAGCGCTGTTGAATACATAATCTGTACTAGTGTATTCTGTTAAAACTTCCGTTAAGTGCGTGTACACGTGGAAATAAAATATAATTTTTTATTTAAATTAATTATTGAAAACCACTATTATTAATTTGTTCATGCTAGATCGGAGGCTCATATGATAATTTTACTCGTTAATAAGTATCTACTAGCTACATGGTGCTTCAATTTAATCTCGATGGAAGTCAATGAAGAGAATAATGTTAGAAAATGCAAAAGGAAACTCTTGTTTGAGAGTTTATTATCAATGTTTAATGATTATCGACTGCACTGTTCAAATATAAATAATTTTCTCATTTTATCTTTTGAAATATGATTTATTAAATCACTACTCTTAAACTCTAATTGTTTTTCTATATTGATCTTAAAGATCAACTCTGAGGTAAAATATAACAGCTTCTCACCACACCCGCAACTGCAAATATGTTTCCATTAGGTTTCATGTCTAATATGGATTATAAATCAATAAACGAATATTGTCTTACTAATCAAAGATAGTCACAATCGTAGCCTCAACCTCATTCCCTAGCTTACCTATATATTCAGATGATGGTTCTTGATAATTGGAATATTATAATAGAGTCATTTTATAATTATTTGTTAAAATGGTGGTTTTTTGCAAAACAAGATATTATAATGGTGGTTTTTTGAAATTGTCCGAATTAAAGTTATATACCTACGCGCCGTATGGCGGTGTTTTTACATTTTCTGACGGAGTTGTGAAAATGGTTGTTTTTTGATAACGGAACTATTATGATATACTCATTTCGCAATTAGTTGTTAAAATGGTGGTTTACTGTAAAACGGGGTATTATAATGGTGGTTTACTGCAATCACCCCTAAATATAAACACACAGTTGATACCTTGTCATCGTCTTGCTTAAAATCAAAAGCTCCTGGTTCATCAGTGGTACCAGCAGCAAATCCAAATCCCATCGCAGCTGAGCATGTTTTGACAACCTGTTGCAACCCAAAAGACAATGGAAATTAAATGAGAAGATGAAGATGAGTAACACTTTAGAAGTAATTGTAATACATCAATATTAGTATAAATAAGATGTATGACATAAGTATTGAGGAATAAGAAGAAATGAATTAATCTTTTGTCTCCCTTCTCATGTTCTTTCCTTTTCCAAAACCCTAAAATCCTTCATCAATTTCTCATCTCCTATTCATCTATTCTCATCTAACCATTCGTCTGTTTATATTATCCGATACAACCATCTTGGTTCGTATCATTTGGTGCTTTCATTGAGAGGAATCTATGGCTGATTATATTCCCATATCCGATGCTTTCTACTTTGATGGCAAAAATCCTGATGTATGGATATGCAAAATAGAAAGTTTCTTTGATCAACACAAATTGGCCTCCGAACAAAAGCTTACAGTTGTTCACAACTACCTAGTGGAACAAGCCTCTGATTGGTACTATGTGATGTGGCAAAGTTGGCAACTAACGACATGGGAAAACTTTGTCAAAGATCTCAGAATTCGTTTTGAACCATCCGAGATGATTGTTCATCAATCGACACCGGTTGAAGTTTTTAACTCGGAAATGATCTCCTCACACCATTTTGACTTGGTCAAATCAAAGCACTATCATAGATAGTGATTTTAAGGAGAATATGACGAGTATTTACATTCTAAGAGGTTTGAGTTTGATAACGTGGACAAACAAAGGATTCAAAGCACACAAAATTTCAAATGTAACGCTCCACCATTTTCCTCACTAGTCTTTGTTGGGATTGATAAGTTTCCCTATGCTGATGGCTACACTAATCAACTTGGTTTGTTTCTCGCTACCTCGGCCACCGAAAACTACAAACCTTGAGGACAAGGTTTATTTCAAGAGGGGAGGAATGTTGCAACCCAAAAAGACAATGGAAATTAAATGGGAAGATGAAGATGAGTAAACACTTTAGAAGTAATTGTAATACATCAATATTAGTATAAATAAGATGTATGACATAAGTATTGAGGAATAAGAAGAAATGAATTAATCTTTTGTCTCCCTTCTCATGTTCTTTCCTTTTCCCAAACCCTAAAATCATTCATCAATTTCTCATCTCCTATTCATCTATTCTCATCTAACCATTCGTCTGTTTATATTATCCGATACAACCATCTTGGTTCGTATCACAACCTCAGAAACACCTCCTTGTTTAGTAATTGTCACATTAAAGATCGGAAAAGTCCAGATAAGCATGTCTAGGGTCAATTTTCCCTGTCAACTGCTCAGTTGCTTTCTCAAAGAGGTCCACTGCTTTTCTGAAATGTCGATCTCCTAATATCCGTGTACTCTCGAACTCATCTAGATAGCTGAAACTGAAAAATAGATTCGAATACAATTTATACAATCATAGAACTCCTCGGTGAAATAATATAATAAGTCAGTAAATTACCCTGGGCCTCTACAAGGAAGGCCCGTATCTAAGCAAAAAGCGCCTAAATCATTAGGGCTAACATCAGCCGCAGTTTGATTGACAAAATGTTGATACAAATGTGGTTTATCAGCTTGCTTTGACAAAACTCTGACACGCCTTGAAACACTAGAGAACCTTGTAACTGCTTTCCTACGAGTAGAGTTGAAGGTAGCCGCATTCTCCAGCAATTGGTGGTCTGCAGTAAAAACAGATTGGTCAGGTTTAATGCAAATTGCAGATTGATTTGAGCATTAATAGATGGCAATAGGAAACAATGAAATGCACCAATGTTATATGTATTTTAAATAATGGTAGTCAACTATGATAAAGGTCTTAGTTGCATACGGTTCTTACGCAGATTTGGAATTATAGCAGAAATTCGTCTGGGAATTTCATTTTCATCCAAGCCACATGAAATCTGATCTGACGATTATTCTGTTGAACCCAGTCCTCCATAAACCGGGCAGCCGCTCCATTATTGTCCCCACTTATCAAAGAATTTTGTACGACTCATGGAAGTTCCATGAGTTGCAAACCAGTTAGGTCCCACTCATTGTCAACGAATTTTAGAAGAGTCATTTCTTTGTCAAAATTGTATTTGTACTTGCTGCGTTCAGCTGAAGGATTGCTAAGATATGCACTAGGACTGCGGTTTTCACCTGCATCTAATAGCTCTCCTGCATAATAAATATAACCAATTGTTAACTCCTCAGGTGAGTATACAACAATTATGCTTAGGTAAAGCAAATGATATTCAGAAAGAATCAAATCCAATCAATGATGCTGAAACTCATAAGGTACCTTTATTAATATATATAGATCCTGGGCAAAGATTTTCATGGGCTTGGATGATACTTATCTCAATGCCATCAACTAAAGCATCAAAAGATTGGCGAACAAATCCGAGAGATGTTATAATATATACAATACATTGTAGGTATCCCCCAGGCCCCGCATGTGTATGTATTCCACTGATGGCAACATTCTTTTCCGTATAAAGGTCTCTAAACCTTAGTCATAAAACTAAGACATCACAAAACTAATCTACTCAACTGATGGAAGAAGGTTCACTAGTAATATCAGCATGTCAAATTGTCAAGTGTATAGATCAGTCATCCACAACAAAATTCTTGCACATGGCGCTACTATCAAACTGACTAAAAAAGCATAAATCTCCAAAATCCAATTTACCTCTTCTTCAACCTCTCAATCCTTTAATCATAACCAGCTGTGTACAAGCATCAAGGTTCATAAAAGCAACCCGATTTCACTTCGCCTCAACCACAATAAAGGAACGAGCCCTCAACCTAAAGTGTACTCCAGAAGGGCAGAAGCTACTTGTTCCGTGTTAGCATACCCCATCATATTCACATCGGCAGCTGCCCGTAATATCATAACTACCCAATCCAACCATATACTCCGATCCTAAAACCCCTCTCCCGCTAACCAACACCCCCACTAGCAAAATAACCCAAAGCCACATCATACCCATCGCAAGAATCTCTATCCTAACTTCTTCGCCAACCGGACTTATCCCCGCCAACCTTACTCCTCTTATTCGCTTTCAAGAGATGTGTTGAAAAATAGTGATCCACGTGTTTGAGTTACATTCCACAATAAAGTTGATGGAGAAGAAAAATTCATTACTGGAAATAAGGAAAGCAACTACTTTTGAAGATTAAACGAGAATGTAGGATTTCAAGAGAAATCCATACTTAGTAAATTGTGTAGTATATATACGTCTGTTTCCATTCATTTGATATAACAAGTATCAAGCAATTCTTCTCCTACATTCTTCTGTTTTGTTTGACACTGATCCAGGATCTTGGGAGGATTAGTAAATCCTACATTTGGTATCAGAGCTGGAGTTATATACAAAGTATTAGGAGCAATACTTATTGTATATTGGATCAGTAATGTCTAACATCGTTCCACTGTCGTTACCAAAATTCAACGGAAAGAACTTCAAAAATTGGTCTATCCAATTGAAGGCTTTTTTCCGGTACCAAGATTTATGGAGCTTAGTGGAGACAGGTTACACGGAAGTAACCAAAGAAGATTTCGAGGAACTTAAAAAGGGAGAAAAAGATTTATTAGAGGATACACGTAAAAAGGATCAGAAAGCTTTATTTACGATCTTCCAAGCTGTAGAAGAAACAGTATTTGAAAAGATATCAAAGGCAGAGACATCACATGAAGCGTGGACTATTCTGCAGACAACTTATAAAGGCGATGAGAGAGTTATGCGGATGCGTCTTCAAACTCTGAGGAGAGAGTTTGAATCATTGCAAATGACCAACTCAGAAAGCATGTCGACATATTTTGACCGGTTCAGACGGTTGTTAACAATTTGAGAGTTAACGGAGAATCGTTAGATGAACAACGAGTCGTTGAAAAGGTATTGCGCTCGTTAACTGGTAAATTTGATTATGTTGTGGCAGCTATCGAAGAAGGTCACAACATAACAGAGATGTCGATGGAACAACTCATGAGTTCTTTATGTTCACACGAGCAAAGGATGAATCAAAAGGCGAATGACTCCAATCAGGAACAGGCTTTGCAAAGCCAATCGAGATGCGAAGTCGCGGAGGCTACCGTGGCGGTCGTGGTCGGGGACGTGGCCGAGGAGGAGGCCGTGGCAACAGTGCCAGACAAGACCAGACCAGTTCATCTCAAGGAAGCCGAGGTGGTCATATCGGAGGACGAGATAAGTCCAGAATCCAGTGTTACCGATGCCAAAAATATGGTCACTACAAGTCTGAGTGTCCAGAAAATGTTGAGAAAAGACGAGCGGAACAAGCTTATGCTTCCGAGGCGCAAGAAAATATGATTCTAGCATGCAACGCGAACGAGGAGTGCAAAAACTACGCGGAGATGTGGTACCTCGATTCAGGATGCAGCAATCATATGAGTGGGAGGAAGGAGTTATTCTCTCGCTTAGATGAATCCGCTCGAGGTGAAGTCAGTTTCGGAAACAAGTCGCAGATTCAAGTTATGGGCAAAGGAGACATTCAAATCCGAACTGATGACGGTACATTAGCTACTATTGCTAATGTGTTTTATGTACCAGGACTTTGCTGGAACTTACTCAGCATGGGACAACTCTCGGAACGAGGGCATTCGATATCCATTCGAGACGGAGTTTGCACGATCCAGAGCAAGGATCAGAAGACTGTTGCTACAGTCCAGATGACGAAAAACAGGATGTTCCCATGGACTCTTCAAAAGGGAATCGAGATGAACTTCCAAGCGATGGTGAGAGATAGTAGTTGGTTGTGGCACCTACGTTATGGTCACTTGAACTTTAAAGGGTTAAAGTTATTGGCCACTAAAGAGATGGTGACAGGACTACCAATGATATGTATACCCGATCAGCAGTGTGAGGCATGCTTGCTAGGGAAGCATCACAGACAGCCGTTTCCAGATGGAGATGCGACACGAGCAAAGCAACCACTCGAGCTTGTCCATACTGATCTGTGTGGTCCGATAGAAGTTGAATCTCTAGGGGGAAAGAGATACATGATGGCATTGGTAGATGACTATTCGAGAAAGACTTGGGTGTACTTCTTGAAAGAAAAGTCAGAAGCGTTCCGACATTCAAAGAATTTAGAGCTTTTGTTGAAAAGCAAAGTGGCTACATTCTAAAGACATTGAGATCAGATCGAGGAGGAGAATTCACTTCTAATGAATTATTTGATTATTGTAAAGTTGCAGGAATCAGAAGACAGTTGACTGCAAGCTACACACCTCAGCAGAATGGTATAGCTGAGAGGAAGAATCGAACGATTTTTGAGATGGCCAGGAGCATGTTGAAGGCCAAAAAGCTACCGAAGCCATTTTGGGCGGAAGCAGTAGCATGCTCAGTATTTATACTGAACCGATGTCCTACGAAGGCAGTTAAAGGAAGGACACCGCACGAAGCTTGGAGTGGTGCAAAGCCAGATGTATCTTGTCTACGAGTATTTGGGTGCATAGCATATCACCATATACCGGAGCAGCAAAGAAGAAAATTGGATGACAAGAGCCGACGATGTATCTTTATTGGATACAGTGCTGATACAAAGGGCTACAAGTTGTACGATCCTGATACCAAAGAGGTGATTATTAGTCGTGATGTGCAGTTTGCTGAAGATGAGGCATGGGATTGGTCTCCCAAGGATACTACGCAGCGTAGCGTCAGTATTGAGGAGGAGTCTGTTGTGGTAGACAAACCTATTCCAAATGCTTCACTAGAGAGAACACCCGATCCACAATCTAGCACACTTAGAGCACGTAGAAGAGTGTTACCAGCACGACTTCAAGATTGCGTGGTCTATCGAGATGATGAAAGTGATGATTCTGACGAGGCTATAATTAACTTCTGTCTGTTTGCAGATTGTGATCCTGTGACTTTTGAGGATGCAGCTAAAGACAAAGGATGGATCCAGGCTATGGATGCAGAGATGACTTCCATTGTCAAGAATGATACATGGGAGCTTACACCTTTGCCAACTGGCAAGAAGGCAATTGGAGTAAAATGGGTGTACAAGACGAAGTACAGTCCTAACGGTCAGGTGGACCGTTTGAAGGCAAGACTAGTAGTCAAAGGATACAGGCAGAAACCTGGTATTGACTACTTTGAGGTATTTGCACCAGTAGCAAGGATGGATACTATTCGCATGATCATTGCGCTAGCAGCCCATAACAGGTGGAAGATACATCAGATGGACGTGAAGTCAGCATTCTTGAACGGAGTTCTTGAAGAGGAGGTGTATGTTGACCAGCCACCAGGGTACGTGCAAAAAGGGCGTGAGAAGTATGTGTACAAGCTGAAGAAAGCATTATACGGACTGAAGCAAGCCCCGCGAGCATGGTACGCGAGGATCGACACATATATGTTGGAAAACGGATTTCAGAAGTGTCCTTATGAGCACACTCTCTACATGAAGACAAGCGATACAGGAGACACGCTGATAGTATGTTTATATGTGGATGATCTGATATTCACAGGGAGCTCAGAGAAGATGTCCATCGAGTTCAGAGAAGCGATGACTAGTCAGTTTGAGATGACTGACATGGGATTTATGTCCTACTTTTTAGGCATCGAAGTTGAGCAAGCTGATGAAGGAATCTTCATATCCCAAAAGAAATATGCAAGAGATATCCTCAAGAAGTTCAAATTTGAAAGGATGAAAGCAGTTCGAACACCAGTTGCAGAGAGGATGGAGATTGTAAAAGAAGGTACAGGGGAGTTAGTTGATCCCACTTATTTTAAGAGTATAGTTGGAAGTCTACGCTACCTGACTTCAACTAGACCAGACATAGTATACGGAGTTGGACTCGTTAGTCGATTCATGGAGAAACCGCAGCAGTCTCATTTGCTAGCAGCAAAACGGATACTTCGATATATCAGTGGTACGAGTGACTTTGGGATCATGTATTCTTGTACTGAAGAATTTTGTCTGACAGGATATTCAGACAGTGACTGGGCCGGTGATGTAGAAACTCGAAAGAGTACATCAGGATATGCATTTTATCTTGGAGATGGAATAGTTTCATGGTCTTCGAAGAAGCAACAAGTAGTTGCTCTCTCTACAGCGGAAGCGGAATACATCGCAGTAACTACCGCAGCCTGTCAAGCAGTTTGGCTTAGACGGATATTGGAAGACTTGAAACATAAGCAAGAGGGCCCTACTGTGATCATGTGTGACAACAAGTCGGCTATTGCATTAGCCAAGAATCCAGTATTTCATGGAAGAAGCAAGCATATTGGAATCAGATATCACTATATTCGAGAGTTGGTCAAAGATGGAGAAATTGCACTAGAATACTGCAGAACAGAAGAACAAGTTGCAGATATCTTTACCAAGGGTCTCTCAAGTGACAAGTTTGAAATGTTTCGACAAATACTTGGAATTACAAGATCGTGGATCAAGGAGGAGTGTTGAAAAATAGTGATCCACGTGTTTGAGTTACATTCCACAATAAAGTTGATGGAGAAGAAAAATTCATTACTGGAAATAAGGAAAGCAACTACTTTTGAAGATTAAACGAGAATGTAGGATTTCAAGAGAAATCCATACTTAGTAAATTGTGTAGTATATATACGTCTGTTTCCATTCATTTGATATAACAAGTATCAAGCAATTCTTCTCCTACATTCTTCTGTTTTGTTTGACACTGATCCAGGATCTTGGGAGGATTAGTAAATCCTACAAGATGCAATACCATCAATCTCAACCTAAAACAAGTACACCTTAAAATCGGCAAAAAGAGACTTACAACACTAAACAATAATGACATCTTCATCTCCTCATACTAGCGTAAAACCATCGATCATATTTTAAATATATAAATGCTGCGTACGCGTATTCATCAATCATCGAAACCCTAGAGAACCAATCAGTCCAAAAATCAGAACAAAAATAAACTTCGAATTCATACCTTCAATCACTGCACCGCTTGTTCAACTCAGCAACGTTCGAATCGATGATCGAAATTCAACAACTGGAGACTTTGAAAACCACCACCAGGCGATCAGTAGGTAGAGGTTTCGCACTAGAGAGGAAGGTTTTACTGCTTTGTGCGGGGTTGTAGCTGCAGTTTTTGTACGGTGGGTTGAGGGTTGGGTTGTATGAGCCTGTGAGTATTTTCCCAATGTTTGATTGATTTACTTTTAAGTTGATGAAGTTCCGTAGGACTGATGCGAGCTGTGTGTTAGTAGGTGGTGATTTTCTTGAGGTTTATTAATTCAATAAAGTGCTTGCTGCTTTGATTACTGGTGAGTGTTTTGTGTTGAGATGTATCGTGTTTTGTGTTGAGATGTATCGTGGTTTTGTCTTGTGTGTGGATAATGTGGATGCAATAAAGTGGAAACCTTTTGTGTTTTGTTACAGGGGCTATTGCAATATCTGTAGCTAATCCGACTGACCTTGTGAAAGTTCGGCTACAGGCTGAAGGAAAGTTGCCGCCTGGTGTACGGAACCGCTATTATAGATCTATGGATGCATATGAGACGATAGTTAAACAGGTAAAGAAAGTTTTGTTGGTTTGTCTTATTTAAGTAATTTTCTAACATTGCATGTTTATTGCTTGATCAGGAGGGGCTTCTAGCGCTTTGGACTGGACTAGGTCCCAATATTTTGAGAAATGCAGTGATCAATGCAGCGGAGCTGGCCAGTTATGATCACATAAAGCAGGTAAAGACATTAAGATCGAAAATCTGAAATGTGTGCTCTTTCTAATGATATGAGTTGCATATTGATACAACTTAAATTACTTCCGCCGCTGCCTCGTAAATTTCCTTTTTGTGATCTCTTATAACTATGCAGATGTTTTTAAACATTCCTGGCTTCACTGACAATATTTTGACTCATCTGCTGGCCGCTGGTTTATTTGCAGTCTGTATTGGCTCGCCTCTTGATGTTGTAAGCCATTTTACATCCAGTCTTTAACCTACTTGTCAGTATAATTTTTCAATCTCCCACCTTGAGAGGCTGAGACAACTGTCATATTGCTGATAAATGTTTAAATGTTGCACTATTATATGCACTATGGCACAATGCTACATAACTACCGATCTATGGCTTGATGTTCATGGAATGGCAACATTAGGGGATAGGTATCTCATTTCTGAATGACTATTTTATTACAGTATCTGGATTAGCGTAGGCGCAGGTGTGCAGCTCTTAGTTGTGATCTCATTTACATGACAGGTTAAATCAAGGATGATGGGAGACTCGACTTACAGAAACGCTGAAGGACCGTGGTTAGATAAATCTAGGGACCTGAACTATTAGGGACCTGAACCTAGACCGCAGGGACCTCAGAGTATACAGGGATCTCAAAATATGCAGCGGAAATGATGTCGAATGATTTCTTTAGTAAACCAATCGACTATACAAATATATGGTTTGTAACATGTATCAACAATACAAGCTATTACAAAAAGAAGTCAGCTCACCCGGGGTTCAGAACCCCCGTTCGTGACTTCAGAGACGCGTACCACACACGATTCCCCCTGAATCTGTTGTAGCTCTCTCACAACAAAGGGTTGGGTTCTGATGCACTTTAGCCTTACTCAGAACTCCCTTGTTCCTCCTGAGATCCCTTGCACCGTGGCTGGGAAGTCCTTCTACCTTCAGGTCCTCGAGACCCTTCACTCCGAGCTTATCTTCTTGATGCGCTTTAGCCTTACACAAGAAGATCTTGAACTCCTTTGAATCACTCTCTAGATTCCTTGAGTTGCTCTGAGTTTTTGGAATGGGAATGATATTCAAAATGGTGTCATCCTTCACATTTTGAATAGAGACCCATCTACAGGGTCTTGTCCTAGTATGAACAGTAACCGATGGGAGGGTACTGTTCATTTGTGCTTTCGGCTGAGCCTCCTAATATCCTTTAGGTGCAGCATGGTCTCCTCTATCTCTTCAAGATATTCTCGAGTTCCAATGTCGTCTGATTGGTACTTTCTGCTGCAGGCTTTTCTCTTTCTTGCTCTGTTGTCCTCCACTTGATCTGCTATCCTCTCAGATCCCTGAATGTCAATCCCAGGTACTTGATCCTTCAAGTCCTTCATGATTATCAAGTCCTTTTGTCCATAACTCAGGTATAGCAACCTGAACACTTGATTCAAGACATTAAATAAGTGCTGTCATCATCAAAACATGGGTACGTGATCCTTTGAGTTCACAAGAGGTATCCGAACCTCGAAACCCTCTTGAGGGATGTGAATCTCAGGATCTAACAATTTCCCCCTTTTTGATGATGACAAACACACGATAGACAATATAATGAAAGCATAGCAGATAAGCATAATCTGTCTAACGAATCACAAGTAAGGACAATTCCCCCTTAGCCCAAGCAAGGACTCTCAATAAGTATCAGGGACAGATACCTGGTGTGATTCCCCCTTAGATAGATACCCATAACTCTTCCCCCTTTTGGCATCATCAAATAAGGATTAGAGAGTTAAACATATAAGCCATCAATGAGATTAGTCAAAACATGCAATAAAATTGAAATTATGCAAACTTCAAAATTAAATGCAAGATGTCAAGAGTGCATAACAAAAAAGGATAAATGTGGTGGGGAGCAAGGAATGGATAAGTCTATGGTGGCGAAGGGTATTAGCATTCTCTGATTCAGGTTCTTGAACCTGACCCAAACACTAGGTTCCCGACCCTGACTTCCATATCGACTTCTTTTCTTCACGACATCAAACTCTGAGTTTAGCCGTGTCATCCTCTCCTCCAACTCCAAGATCACATCCTTGATCTTTCGAAGTCTCTGCTCAACACCGACCTTTTCTTAATCACGAGGTTTCTGAACCTCTGACTCGTACACTCTATCTCCTCCTTAGCCTCGACCTCCTTGTTTTCCCTCTTCCTCTTCGAGAGACAGGAGCGGCTGGACTTGCTTTATGGCAGACTTTCCCTTGTCGCCTTCCTTTTTGACGGATATGTGGTTTCGAGGTTCATGACACTGTCATTACCCTCCAAGGCTTCATCCTTTTCGAATTCACCTCCACTATTCCACCGCTATCCACCCACTTGTGACATAGCCGTCATCCACATTCCTTCTAACTCCTCCAGAGTTTTATGAATGAGGACACTGAAACATCCACTACCTTGGCGCTTCTCTCAGGACTTGGTTCCTTCTCTGAACTTTCCTGGTTCGCATACCTGGTGTGTGCTTGCAGGTTCCTGAACCTGCTGCAGCCATAAGCGTCTTTGCTTACTAGACGTCTTCGACAATCGGTACCTTGATCGTCGGCTGGTCCGCAATCTCCATTGCGTCCCCATTGTTGCTTCAGGTCCACCTTGTGGGATCTGAACTTCTGTGCCACTACTTGGAGACATGTTCTCCTTTTGCATCTGGATAGGGATCTGACATGTACTCATACCTCAGCATATTGGTCAAGTACCTGAATCTGTTCACTGACCTGAACAAGTGAATGCCATACCCATACCTTCCATAGACTTCACAGGGGACGTTGTGATGGATTGGCTGAACCCAAAGGGTTATAAAATGTATAAACATCACAACTGAAATCACTCATATCTCACCTTTAAGTGGATTTTGTATCAGGTCCCTCGGTGTGTGTGGCTAAGGTGGCTTATGTACACTTCCTTCATGAGGTTTGGGATCAAGATCCGGAAGGTACTTAGGCTAGAAATGAAAGACATTCCAAGCACTAACATGACAATATCACATTTAATCAAGAAGTAATGCATGCAATCAATCTATTACACATAGACGATCACATACCTCAGGCTTATAAGCATAACTAACTACCTTACTCTAACCAATCATTGAAGAAAAGTTAGGAGTACCTCACTAGGTAGAATCATACCAAGAGCCATTCTGAACTTCTCGAAAGGCTCCCTGCTCAGGGCCTTGGTGAATATGTCCGCCACTTGTTCCTCAGTCCTACAAGACTCCACCAGGGACATGAACGCAGTATGAACTCGTTCCCCCTGCAATTACGCATAACAATAGAAATCACAAAGTATGGTATTAGATTGACTAACCCGAGTACTTCTCCTCAGTGGAACCACGTCTCTTATGGCTTCCCCATTAGGAATGTGATCATTGTTATCGCCCTCAGATACCTGATCCTGTTCAAGTACCTGTCCATGATCCTCATGCTGTTCATCCCACACCTGTACCTTGGCTGGATCTTCATCAGCAATCTCTAGATCTGGATCCTGATCAGCTTCCTTCTGATCTCCATCAGCACCCTCTTGTGCTGAATATTGTTATCAGATACCTGATCCTGTTCAAGTACCTGATCCTGATCCTCATGATGTTGATTCTGCGCCAGTGCCTCGGCCAGATCGTCATCACCAACCTCTGGATCCTGAACACATGCAATAGTGTTGCTAACTATCACACACAAGTCACATATACCTGATGGTCCCGGACCACCAATCGCGACTCCAAGACAAGTCCCTCAGGTTCCGAACCCTCGACTTCGTCTTCTCCAATGATGAGTATCTTCAGCAGATCCGTAACTCAATGCCTAGTGAGTAATGAAAGATGCTGCTCTCGAAACTCCTCTGGGACAGGTCCTCCGACAAGTCCTCATCTGGACAACCACTCCTGTGGTCGCTGAGCCTGAGACCATCACCTTCTGTGATATCTCCCTGAGATACCTGATCTGGTTCAAGTACCTCCTGCGGATCTTCATGCAACTGATTTGCAAGTCTCAAGTCCTCATCAATACCCCTGGTACTGGATTCCTTTCGACAACCTCCTGTGCCTCATCAGTTCCCTCAGGTACTGGTTCTTCACCGGCAGCTTCAAGTGCCTCATCAACACCCTCTTGTGTTGGATTCCCATCGACACCTTCTTGTGCCTCATCGATACCCTCGTACGGACCCTCTGTGTCTTCAGCATCTGGCCGTGTAAACACAAAGACTTCTGCTGGTTCCTGATACCTTTGATCGTTGCCAGGGTCATGAACCTCAGCAGGGTTCCTTGGCATGACATTCTCGTCAAAAACCACATGTACACTCTCTCGACTGATCTAGTCTCTTGATGTACACCTTGTAGGCTCTACTATGCATTGAGTACCCTACGAATATGCCTTCTTCGCTTCTTGCATCAAACTTCCCAAGTTGATGTTTCCCATTGTCATGAACGAAGCATCGACACCCGAATACCCTCAAGTGCGATATAGAAGGTCTTCTACCCTTCAACAACTCATACGAGGTCTTGTTCAGAAGTGGCCTCAAGTAGGCCCTGTTCAACACATAGCACGCCGTGCTCATGGCCTCTGCCCAAAATCTCTTTGGCAGTCCACTCTCAAGCAACAAGGTCCTGGTCATATCTTCCAGGGTCCTGTTCTTTCGCTCAACTACCCCATTTGCTGTGGAGTCCTTGGAGCTGAAAGTTGTGATGAACGCCCTGACTAGCACACCAGCTGATGAATTGTGCGTTGTCAAACTCAGTGCCATGATCCGATCTGATGCTTCTGAGTTTCTGAACAAGTGAAGTCTCTACTTCCTTAGCCCAGGTTCCGAACCGATCAAATACCTCAGTCTTTGAAGATATAAAAATCGTCCATGTAAACCTTGAATAATCATCAACCAAGACGAACACATACTTGTTCCCTCCGATTGATTGAGTCCTCATTGGTCCGCATAAGTCCATATGCACCAATTCCAAGGGACTGCTGGTACTCACAACCTTCTTTGGCTTGAATGAGGTCTTGTCTGCTTTCCTCTTGTACAGGGTACACATACCTCGTCAGGTACCTGACCAAGTTCTGGAAGGCCTCGAACAAGATCCAACCTCTGAAGTTTCTGCATCAACTTCCGATTCACATGACCAAGACGTCTATGCCAAAGGTTTGAGTTGTCTGCCCTAGATGACAAACAGAGGTACTCATCCGGATCCCAACTTGGATCGGTCTTGTATACCCCATTATCAACCGTGCCTTTGAGAAGAATCTTACCTGTGCTAAGAGACTTAACAAAACACCCATTAGATGTGAAAACAACCTTGTTGTTTCCTCCTTGACAAAGTTGATAAACACTAAGCAAATCAAATTTTAAGTTATGAACCAAGTTCACGTTATCAATGCTAACCTTTTCCGATAAGCTTACCATACCGTACCAAAGATCTCACCCTTCTCTTGTTTCCAAAGGTAATAGTGCCCCCTGGATGCTGCTGCAGTGAAGAGAAATAGTCCATTTTTCCAGTCATGTGGCTTGAACACCCGCTGTCCATATACCAGGGACCTGTTCCAGTACCAGTCCCTCTCTTCACCTGCACACAAACAATCAGTTCTTACGAACCCAAACGAGCTTTGCCTCTTTGGGTTTCTTCTTAGAAACAGAACCAAACAAACAATAGGGTTAGAAACATTAGCATCAGCTTTGACATCCTTGTCAATCCGGGTACGCGTCCCTCGCTTGGAACAACCAGGGTCCTGAACCTCAGTTTTGGAAGCTTTCCGACACTTGTTCTTCAAATGTCCCTCTTTTCCACATGGAAACAGATCTTCTTCCCTTTGAAGTTCTCCTTCTTGAACTCAGCAATCTTCTTCTTACGATGTTGAAGTCGATCCTTGCTGGTTCGCGACCCTGAGCATTCTTTGCCCATATACGGTATCCCTTACCGTATGTCCTAGCCTTGTCTTGAAGGTCCACCTTGACATGTGGAGTACTCCTAGGCTCACCAGCTTGTGGAGCTCTCTTCAGTATGGTTACCTCACCATAACCGAGACCGGGTCTTGACTTCTTTGTTCCTGAACATCTGTCTTTACCCTTGCAGCAGGTTCACGACCCTGCTTAGCTTGACCAGGTCGCGACTAGGTTCGCAACCCTGTCTTCTGTTGAGTTCAGTCTCAAGCTGCCTAATCCTGGCATCCTTCTCAACAAGCTGAGCATCTTGCTTAGCAATCACATTAGACAACTCATAATATTTATCATGAAAGCCTCTAATAATATTATTAGATCGGTACGTGATTCAAAAGTAGATGACTTAGAGGTATTCTTTACCTCCGAGGATGAGGATCCACCTCTGGCCATAAGACATGTGTTCCTCTGAAGGACTTGACCTCACATTGACTATCCAGGTCGCTGTCTTCTTCAGAGTCCCCCCAGCAGCGATCATGGCCTTGTTGTCCTTCGGTCTCTCACCGTGAGGTTTTCCTTGTTGTAGCTTGATCCAACTTTTTCCTTCTGCAATCTTAGCAAAATGTCCTTTTCTGCCACAGTAGAAACACTCATCGTCCATCGTTGCAGTCCTTTTCTGCGCTGGGTCTTGAGTCCCTGGTTCGGATTCAGGTTCGCGACCTGAGTGCATCAGTCAAAGTTCATCTCCTTTCCTTTTCTCTCATCAGAACCTTGGAACTTCTTTCCTTTGGAGTTCTTCTGGTTCTTCCTTCTCAGAGACCAAGGCAATCTGCTTTCCGGATTTTTGAGGTTCGAGCTTCATTTCTCAATGAGCATGTCGCTCCAGCTTAGAGACCAGTCCTCTAGAGTCATCCTCTTAGTCTCAAAGAAGCTAAGGTCCTTGATATGTCATCCCACTCCGGTGACAATCCTTGAAGGAAATGATGGGTGATCTCCCATGTCTCGTATTCCTTTCCGAGCCTTGACAAGGTAGCCAAGCATCCTTGAAACCTTGAGTGATACCCATGTATCGACTCATCCTTGTTTTGACGAAGACTCTGTACTTCGTCTGTGCAGTGAGGATCCTGTTCCTCCTGACGTCCCCCGATCCATCATATATCTCTTCAGGGCATCCCAGACCTCAGACGGGTCTTGTAGATGATGACCTTCTCTAGATCACCAGGTTCCAAAGCAGCATGCAGAACCTTCATGGCTTGAGCGTTCTTCTGAAGCTTCTTGAAGTCCTCAGTGTGTAGAGAGCCCTCGGCTTCTCTTTTCTGGTCTTCATCATCCATGATGAGCTGACGACCCTGCTCAATGATCTGCCATACCTCGCCATCAAGAGCGAGGACGTGTTCCTCGAACCGAATCGCCCAAGAGTCATACTCTCCGGTTTGAGCTTTGGAGGCGTTGAGAACGAATCACCTGACATACCTGCAATCTAACCAAGAATCTAGAGCACAGGGCTCTGATACCAATTGAAGGACCGTGGTTAGAAGATCTAGGGACCTGAACTGTTAGGGACCTGAACCTAGACTGCAGGGACTTCACAAAGTATGCAGCGGAAATGATGTCGAATGATTTCTTTATTAAACCAATCGACTATACAAAAATAGTTTGTAACATGTAACAACAATACAAGCTATTACAAAAAGGAAGTCAGCTCACCCAGGGTCAGTACCCTGTTCGTGACTTCAGAGACGCGTACCACACACGATTCCCCCTGAATCTGTTGTAGCTCTCTCACACCAAGGCTGGGTTCTGATGCACTTCAGCCTTACAGAACACCCTTGGTTCCCCTGAGATCCCTTGCACTGGCTGGGAAGTCCTCTGCCACCAGGTCCTCGAGACCTTCAACTCCGAGCTTATCTCTTGATGCGCTTTAGCCTTACACAAGAAGATCTTGAACTCACTTGAATCACTCTCTAGATTCCTTGAGTTGCTCTGAGTTTCGAATGGGAGATATTCAAAATGTGTCATCCTTCACATTTTGAATAGAGACCCATCTGCAGGGTCTTGTCCTCGTATGAACAGTAACCGATGGGACGGTACTGTTCATTTTGTGCTTTCGGCTGAGCCTCCTAATATCCTTTAGGTGCAGCATGGTCTCCTCTTTCTCTTCAAGATATTCTCGAGTTCCAATGTCGGCTGATTGGTACTTTCTGCTAGAGCTTTTCTCTTTCTTGCTCTGCTATCCTCCACTTGATCTGCTGTCCTCTCAGATCCCTGAATGTCAATCCCAGGTACTTGATCCTTCAAGTCCTTCATGGTTGTCAAGTCCTTTTGTCCATAACTCAGGTATAGCAACCTGAACACTTGATTCAAGACATTAAATAAGTGCTGTCATCATCAAAACATGGGTACGTGATCCTTTGAGTTCACAAGAGGTATCCGAACCTCAAAACCCTCTTAAGGGATGTGAACCTCAGGATCTAACAAACGCTTTCGACTGTTTCATCAAAACACTGAAAAACGAGGAACTATGGTCTTTCTAGTTCATCATTCCTGGTATTTTAAATGCATTGCAGCCACTTAGTTACCATGGTCAAAACACTGAAAAACGAGGAACTATGGTCTTTATTTTAAATATAGGGGTGGTTGGGTGGAATATAGCATATTATACGGGTGGTTATCCGTAATTAACCCAAATTTTTAATATAATAATAGTATTTTTATTACTATACACCACCTCTATAATAAATATGTGTCCACTTCACCACCTTTATAATCAATTTGGTTTCCATTTAACCACCTCTCCGTTAACTACCGTTAACTGAGGTGGTTCTTTGGAAACGTTAGTAATTATAAAGGTGGTCGAATGTAATATTACAATATAGAGGTGGTGGCGTGGAATATGGCCTATTATGCGGGTGGTCATCTGTAATTAACCATTTTCTATATTCCCACGTAACAAATATGTCTCCTGTGTGATGACCATCAATTCCCTCATCCATGGTATGGATATATACTCCGAAATTGGATACATTAACACTTGCTATGTCACTGCAGACCAAAAAGCTCTTCAGAAGGCCTGTGTAGGAATAAAGATCCTCAAAATCCTATGAAATTAGGAATAATAATCGTTTTCAGAAAATTATCTACAGTGGAGACTAAGTTATTCTGTTACAAGGAAAAAAAGTTCTTTTTGGGGGTTGTAGCCATTATATTGTATAGATGTGAAACAGCTCTAGTCTTATTTGAGTCTATAAATTGATGCGGCACATGAGAAGCTCGGTAGAGGCGCACGTCAGAGGATTGCTACTTCACAATATCCAGAAGATTCCTTCATCACGTGAGGAGCATGCTGTGAGAAGAGAGTGTGTGAGGAGTAACCAGCACAAATAACGGATTGAATAGGGACCACTGATTGTTAGAAATGAGAATGCTATACACTCCCTCCGTCCCATAATGTTTGTCCACTTTTTATTTTGGGTGTCCCCTTAAGTTTGTCCACTTTCCTTCATTCTCCACCACACATTCTATTTTTTTACTCATTTACTTATTAATCATATATTCTCAACCACACATTTCGTACCCTCTTTCGACCTTAATTACCGTGTATTTGTGCTTTTGGACAAACAAAATGGGACGGAGGGAGTATGTGAGTATGGATTTCAGTACTGAATAAGAAAATAATACCTTTACTGTCTAACTGTATCATTTGTACCCTAGTAGTGACCGTATCACATCTGTACCCTAGTAGTGATCGTGTCATTTGGTGCCTTTCATCGATAGCTCTGTAACAATGCCGGTCGATACTCGTAGCACGACGGAAGCCATAGCAGCTTTGAGTGAAGAGCGGGGTGCGTTAAACTCTCGAACGGAGCAGATGGAGGAGCTGGTGCAGACACAGGTGTTGGCTAGTCTTGATCGCATTTTTTCCATGCTTGAGGAGATGAGAGGATCCATGCGTGAAAAGGAGGCGGAAAACCACCCAGACAAACGGCCGATGGGTCAAAGCTCTAACCCGATTTGTTCCGATCCTACCATCGAGAACCCAAGCCCACCACCAACAAATCCAACTCTGTTTCCACTCAATCCCTCCTCGTCAAACCCAAACCCAACACTACATGACCAGTTCTTACCCAACCCTCCCACCCACATAATGGACCCAAACCCATATCAATTTGCTCCAGAGCTTTCTCCACCGAGATATACTCAACCTTTCAATCAAACCATACCCATCACCTATCCTCAAAACAGTCAACCGTTTGCAACACCGAGACTACCACAACTAAACATTCCTTTCTTTTCAGGAGAAGGCGTGGAAGGATGGATTTTCCAAATTGAAAGGTATTTCGAGTTACACGGCGTGCCTCCAGAGAGCAAACTAGCTATAGCAACTTTCTACATGTCAGGGGAGGCCTTGAAGTGGTATCATTGGATGCACTCAACGAGGCAGGTCGGCTCTTGGAAGGAACTTGCTCGGGATCTACATCAACGTTTTGGTCCTATGTTTTGGAGTGCGGAAGTTAGCCTTAACAAACTTAAGCAGACAACGACTGTGGCAGCATACATAAGGGAGTTTGAGGTTCTATCTATACGCACACCGGGATTGACATCGGAAAATTTACTGAGTCGTTTTTTAGCAAGCTTGAAGGAAGAAATTCATCAGGAGATTGTTTTACTAAATCCTAAAACCTTACAATCGGCTATGGGGATGGCTCAGATTGCCGAAAAAAGATAAGTGCTCACCGCGGTTGGCAATCACATAGCTGGGGGCAATTGACTGGATGGTCTAACACTTCCTCTATGAGTAAACCGGTCGAACGACCAAGCAATCTAGTTGTCGGAAAACTTCCAATACGGAAACTTACTGCTGCAGAAATGACAGCAAGAAGGGCGAAAGGTTTGTGTTATAACTGTGATGAAAAGTGGAGATGGGACACAATTGCAAGGGGAGTTTTCAATGTCTTTTATTAGAGGAAGACAAATCTGTTGTCATTCCGGACGTCAACAATGTGGAAGTAGTCGAAGATGAATGTCATGATGAAGAGTGGGCTAATCCTGTCACAATGCTCAACTTGGAGCTTGAGCCTCCCAGTATATCATTTCAAGCTTTAAAAGGAGGATTCTTTGCTAGTACTTTACGACTGGCTGGTTCTATTGCAGGACGTTCGGTAACAGTACTAGTAGACAGCGGATCGACTCATAATTTCATACAATCCAAATTAGCCAAGCAGTTGAAACTAATAGTCGAACCTTCAAGGTACCTGAATGTGACAATTGGGGATGGAACAGAGCTGCAGTGTGCCGGAAAAAGTGCAGGAGTCCAGCTCCAACAAGGTATTGAGATTGAACTATACTTATTACCTATCTATGGTGCAGAGATAGTTTTAGGAGCTCATTGATTGGCGGGGCTGGGATCAATGACGTTCAACTACAGAGAACTCTGGATGAGTTTTGATCGAGGTGACAACAAAATAAAATTACAAGGAATTCAACCATCAGCTCAGTTGGCGTACATCAGTTTAAAACAACTTCAAAAGGTCTCACAGTCACCAGAGGCAACATACTTTCGTTTGGAATGTAAGGAATTGGAAATAGGTCAAGCAAAACCTTTGGACCTTGGCCCAATTGAAACTACGCCTGATGAGGACTTACCATTCGAGAAGAAACAAGAACTACATCACATGTTAAATGAATTTAGTGAAGTGTTCGATACGCCGCGGGGGCTGCCGCCACAGAGGAGTACTGACCAGCGCATTCCTTTGAAAGGAGTACATGCAGTCAACGTCAGACCTTATAGATATCCCACAAAAGCACCCTCAAGTTTCCAGTCCAATACTCAGGTGTTGGTGCAATGGCATTATCATGAACGCATTGAAGTAACATGGGAAGATTTATCTTCATTCAAGGAACAATTTCCAAATTTCAACCTCGAGGACGAGGTTTGTTCTGATGGACGGGGTAATGATGCGGCACATGAGAAGCTCGGTAGAGGCGTACGTCAGAGGATTGCTACTTCACAATATCCAGAAGATTCCTTCATCACGTGAGGAGCATGCTGTGAGAAGAGAGTGCGTGAGGAGTAAGCCAGCACAAATAACGGATTGAATAGGGACCATTGATTGTTAGAAATGAGAATGCTATATATGTGAGTATGGATTTCAGTACTGAATAAGAAAAGAATACCTTTACTGTCTAACTGTATCATCTGTACCCTAGTAGTGATCGTGTCATAAATACTGCTGTTGTACAACGCTATTTCCTGATATTACACTGGACCATCTTTGTAATATGAAATGCAGATCTAAATTGTTCAAGATTGCCAGGAGAATCAAAGTTTTACACACTAGTAATTTTCTTCTTTTCAGTGGATGCATTCATTTCGAACTGCTGCATAATGACATTAGTCATATGTTTGCTACATTAAGGAATGTTGAAACTGAAACAGTATAACTGCTGATATAGCTCAGTAAAATTGACTCTTCCGGAATTTGGAGTATCCAACAAGGATGAGAATGTATTACTGTTGGGGACGTGTTCCTTAACACGTTCTCAGTTTTGATGTTGAAAACACTTAGCTAACATTCCATGACAATGCAGGATTAGGAAATATGCAGATTTGGAAATAAAACAGATTTGGTAAAAATCGTCTGTGGACGGGTCCGGACTGCACGAGGGCGTGCTGACGTGGCAGCAGAATATTTCAGAAATATTCTGATATTCAATAAGTTTTTAGAATATTCTGTATTTTAGAAATCTTATTGTTTATAAGATATTTTTGATAATGATTACCTAACTAACCTATTTCTAAGTATAATATTTGATAATATTATATTTAGATAATGTTGCCCAAACTGAATTTTAAATATAATATTTTATATTATATTTAAGATTAAGTTGCCCTAACTGATTTTTAAAGATATTATTATATTTATTGATCTTGCTATTATCTTTCTATGGCAGGGAGAGATTTTAGGAAGCAAGGGCTAGGGTTTTTGGTGATCATATAAATAGGACTTCAAAGCTTTCATCAAGACAAGTCGGTCAATTGAAAGAGCAAACAAAGTCGTGTGATATCGTTGGTTGTTCGAGGCTATATTTCGCTCAAGGGTAGGCGAGTGGTGGATTCCGTATAGCTAGTATACAACAGCAGTATTGGTAGGACAATTCGGAGTTGATTTGAGTTGCTAGACGTAGGGATTGTTACAACTGAGTTCCGGGCAGACTTTGGGAGTTTGTTGGCTGTACTAGGTGTAGACAATTGTACTAGGTAAGAACAAAAGTAATCAATAAAGAATTGTCTGAGAAATCCTTTCCGGTCGACTCCGGGAAGGTAGTGGTTTTCACCTGTTAGCACTGAGGTGCGGGTTTCCATTATACATCATCGAGTACGCGTACCTACTGTTCACTTTACTATTATCGTTTATTATTTCCGCTGTGCAACTTGATCTTGAGGACACGTTCACACTAGAGGACGTGTTCACAAGTGTCGAGAAGTGAAACAAGCTAACCGTAACGATCCAACAATTGGTATCAGAGCCCGGCTCTAGATTTCTTGTTTAGCTTGCAGGAATAGGTACAATGACGTCTCGGGGAGATTCATTCTGGAAACCGCCTATGCTAAAGGCCGGGAAATACGACTGGTGGGCTAGAGAGATGGAAGCTCACGTTTGCTCGTTGGATGGACAAATATGGAGGGTCATAGAGCAAGGACCGTACAGAATTATGACTAAGGATGATCCTCCCGTGGAGAAGAAGAGAGAAAACTATAGCGATGCTGATTATAAGGCTCTCGAAAAGAACAACCGTGCTATTAAAATCATTCTCCAAGCTTTGTCTGACGCTGACCGCCGAATCTGCATCACTTACAAGACTGCTAAGGAGATGTGGATCGCTCTTAAGGACCTGTACTCTGGTAATGTCGATGTTCAAAGAAATAGAATCCTTGCTGTCTCAAAGGACTATGAGACAGCGGTACAGGGAAAGAACGAGTCCCTGGAAGACTTTCTTGCCAGATTCAAAGGATATGTTGGACAACTGCAGTTTCTTGGAGAGAACATACCTACCTGGAAGGTCACTCACCAATTTCTCGGAGCACTCAATTCAAATCGAAAGCTAAGGTAAGCACTACTAGACCATTGGAACTCGTTCATATGGATATATGTGGTCCAATGCGCACCACGAGTCGTGGAGGTAACAGATTTGTGTTGGTTATTGTTGATGATATTATCTTTGGTTCTACTAATGATGCTTTAGTTAAGAAGTTTACAGATCTCATGTCCAGCGAATTCGAGATGAGTATGATGGGTGAATTGAAGTTCTTTCTAGGACTTCAGGTTTCACAAGAAAAAAATGGTACTGGAATTCATCAGCAAAAATACCTCAGGGAAATGATCAAAAGTTCGGACTAGAGTCAGCCAAGCCTATGGCGACTCCCATCTCACCGAACGAGTCCTTAGGAAAGGACGAGTCCTCACCAGAAGTAATCAGACTCTCTACAGAGGGATGATCGGATCTCTTCTGTACATAACTGCTAGTAGACCTGATATTATGTTTAGTGTATGTCTTTGTGCTCGATTTCAGGCAAACCCCCGTGAGACACATCTGAAAGCAGTTAAGAGGATTTTGAAGTATTTGAAGGGAACTGAGGATCTTTCCCTATGGTATCCCAAAAGGAGGTAGTCTTGACTTAGTTGGTTATACTGACGCTGATTTTGCAGGTAATAAAGTTGATAGAAAGTCTACCTCTGGCATGGCTCAATTTCTGGTTCTAGTCTTGTTTCTTGGGGATCAAAGAAACAGAATGCAGTGTCCCTGTCCACTGCTGAGGCTGAATACATCGCAGCTGCTGCGTGCTGTACTCAGCTAATATGGTTGAAACAACAATTGCGCGACTATGGTATTTCTGTATCTCAAATGCCAATTTATTGTGACAATACCAGTGCAATTAATATTTCTAAGAACCCTGTTCAACATTCACGTACTAAGCATGTAGAGATAAAATATCATTTCTTGCGTGATTCAGTTGAAAAGAAAATAATAATCATGGAGTTTTGTAGAACAGGGGAACAAATTGCTGACATTTTCACTAAGGCGCTGAATCGTGAACCTTTTGAGAGGCTACGGATGGAGCTAGGTATGGTTTCCTTCTCTAATTAATTGCCTATCCGTACTGAACTCGATGACTGGCTATGAATTGAGTGGGGTAACATGCTAGGTCAGTCGTTCATAATGTAAAATGTCTCTGTTTATTCTGTTCATTGTGTGTGCCTGAGGACGTGTACCATGCTGAGTACGGGAACCATAGATACTAACGATTAATTGTTAAAAGCATATTGAGCATTTTCTTCGCAGCCCAAAGAACCCCTTCGGATATGTAGTACCCACATTACAAGCCTAAAATGATGAAGGGAGTTCACAGCCAACCTAAGTCCGACCCATAGTTGTGCTACTCCTATGAGCCCCTTGATTAACATCCAACTGGAGTAGTCCCTATGAGGTACAATTACAATTTTCTGATATATATGTGTGTGTGTCTGCTATTTCGTGTGTGTTGCTTTTATTTTTACCATTTGGGTACCTGTCCGCAACACACCACCCCCTTGAAAGAATCAGAATTCTGCTAAGTATTTTGGCGGGAAAATTGGGACGTTTTTGGCGTGAATCTCAGATTGGGCATAGAGAATGTTATGCGCTAACAGGACGAGTTCAGTGATGTGTTATGCTTCAAATTCGATCATCAGTATTTAATGCAAAAGAGCCATGATGGAGATGATTGTTTGGAAACCGGTTGATATTCTTGAGGAGAAAGTTTGACAATTTTTGGTACTGCTCGGGGACTTGGTTAGAAGAAGATGAGAAAAAAAAAACTCGTCTTCTACCAAGAACCCGAATTGTCAAGTGCCACATACGTAACATCAAGGATCAAAAGAAACGTGGCTAGGTTATTCGTCCATCATAGAACGGCTATTGGAAACACATGGAATGTGTGTGCCGAGGGGAAAGAAGTCTGCTGCACAAGGACACTGGACGAGGCTACTCTCAGTAAGCTGAGCCTCAAGTATTCTCCGGACCAAGGATGGGTCCGTGATCAGGGTGAGTCGTCCGCCGCTGCAGAAGCTGCAATGGATAAGTTCCTGTCCGCTGTTAAGGACGGGTTCATAGAGCTGACAGAGAGGGTGGAAGAAATGGAACGCACTATGAGAGACATCTGTCAGAGGGTGACAGAAAGCTCTGACCACCAGGCAGTGCAGCTAGCAAACATTTGGCGTTTGGTTCGCCAACTGGTTCGCGACAAGGACGCTTCCAGTGCTCCCTCAGATGCTTAGCAGATCTGATTCAGCCCCTCCTTGAAAACCCTACCACATCAATCCCAATCTCTTTGTGTTTTCTTGTTCTGCTTCTTATGCTTTTAATTTTGAATTGTTAAATGTCTGTCGTCCGTGCTTGCGTGCCACTTCGTTTGGCACGCCCTTTGAATTGAATAAATGGGATTGTTTTTGCTTATGTGCTATTGGCTTTGTTTATTACTCACATTCTTTTTGATGATGCCAAAAGGGGGAAGGTAGACAGGAAAAGCATTAACTGAGGGAGAACTTGTACTTAGTGACTGACGGTGTCACTCTGAGGGGGAACAGATTCAAGCTTTAGCGAATCTGTTCACAATGGGTTATTGATGGTTGTATTAATACTATTGGGACATTGATATTCGTATTAATATCTGTTCACAATGGGTTATTGATGGTTGTATTAATACTATTGGGACATTGATATTCGTATTAATACTGTTGGGATATATTGTTGGGATAGGAGTTAGTGTAACTCTGAAACTTTTGGGTTGCATGTTTAGTTTAGGAATTTATTCTGATAACTGAATAATGCATATGCTGCCTACTGCTTACACTTCTGTTTACATTGTGAACTTTTCCTGTCTTATGAAGAAGTGTTTGTCAACATCAAAAAGGGGAATTTGTTGGGGACGTGTTCCTTAACACGTTCTCAGTTTTGATGTTGAAAACACTTAGCTAACATTCATGACAATGCAGGATTAGGAAATATGCAGATTTGGAAATAAAACAGATTTGGTAAAAATCGTCTGTGGACGGGTCCGCAGACTGCACGAGGGCGTGCTGACGTGGCAGCAGAATATTTCAGAAATATTCTGATATTCAATAAGTTTTTAGAATATTCTGTATTTTAGAAATCTTATTGTTTAGAAGATATTTTTGATAATGATTACCTAACTAACCTATTTCTAAGTATAATATTTGATAATATTATATTTAGATAAGGTTGCCCAAACTGAATTTTAAATATAATATTTTATATTATATTTAAGATTAAGTTGCCCTAACTGATTTTTAAAGATATTATTATATTTATTGATCTTGCTATTATCTTTCTATGGCAGGGAGAGATTTTAGGAAGCAAGGGCTAGGGTTTTTGGTGATCATATAAATAGGACTTCAAAGCTTTCATCAAGACAAGTCGGTCAATTGAAAGAGCAAACAAAGTCGTGTGATATCGTTGGTTGTTCGAGGCTATATTTCGCTCAAGGGTAGGCGAGTGGTGGATTCCGTATAGCTAGTATACAACAGCGGTATTGGTAGGACAATTCGGAGTTGATTTGAGTTGCTAGACGTAGGGATTGTTACAACTGAGTTCCGGGCAGACTTTGGGAGTTTGTTGGCTGTACTAGGTGTAGACAATTGTACTAGGTAAGAACAAAAGTAATCAATAAAGAATTGTCTGAGAAATCCTTTCCGGTCGACTCCGGAAGGTAGTGGTTTTCACCTGTTAGCACTGAGGTGCGGGTTTCCACTATACATCATCGAATACGCGTACCTACTGTTCACTTTACTATTATCGTTTATTATTTCCGCTGTGCAACTTGATCTTGAGGACACGTTCACACTAGAGGACGTGTTCACAAGTGTCGAGAAGTGAAACAAGCTAACCGTAACGATCCAACAATTACCTATACTAGAGTAAGAACGTAAGTTTTGCATAGCTAGTGAATGATGCATGAGTATTGCTACGGTCTTACAGACATGACTTTCAGAATTAGGCGCCTTTGGGTAAAACTGAGTTGTGTCTGTGTATATCTGTATCTTGTTAACATGGACTGAGTGAGAATGATCCTCTATATGCAGGGCTCTTGTCTACTGACTAAATTAGAACGCTTAGGCACGGTTTCGTGGTTTCAGGAATATGGGGAACTTGCAGCTACTCTTTCGGAGACTTTAGTTTTGCATCGTTTAACCACGTAAGTATCATCATCACTGTCAACAGGACCTCCACGTCTAGCTTGCGTGCAAACGCGTTTAAGAACTACTACATTGAAGTAGTAGCTAATCATTTCCCTGTAGCTCTTTTTCATCTCAAGTGGTATTCCAGGGTTTAGAAACTTCTTAGCTGAAACAAGTTTTCGAAAGTCTTTCCTAGGGTGCGGGCCGGGCTCTTGGGGCCTTATGGACCCATACTTTCGTTTCCTTTTTGGTACCCAAAATACACTTATTTCTATTCTTACATTAAGTTATCTCTTATCATTTATTACACTATTTTTTAACTTCTAGCATCATTTATTTTCTATGAAATCATTTTTTATCCAATTAATCTCTCGTAATTCTTCTTTTTCTTCATTTATTGTCTTTTCATATTTTTTTAATATCTGTGTTCAATATCAAATATACACTATAATATGCGATTGAGGGAGTATGTCATACACCCACTATGTTATTTTACGCATCTATTTCATAATATTGCAACCGAAAAAATATTTTAGGGTTATTTGCCGAAAATCATCCGTTCAGTAGGTCAATTTAAATAAAATCACTCCAATTTTTTTAGTAATAACCACCCATGAATTCAAATTTTATTTAGTGCATCCACGGATTCACCACGTCACTATTCCGTTAACTATTCTGTTAAATTTAATTGTTGACTTAGTTGACCCTCATTAATTCATAATTATATAAATAAATAATCCCTAATTAACCTTTAAAATTAAATTTAATCCTAAAATTAAATTAATAACTAATCAAAACCATAATTTTATAATTTTAATAATCCTAATTAATAATTTAATTGATCCTTAAAATTATATTAATCCTTAAACTAAATTACTCTTTAAATTAAATTAAACCTTATACTAAATTAAACTGTTACACTAAATTTAACCCTAATTAAATTAAACCTTAAACTAATCCTAAATCATAATTATATAGTTAAATAATCTTAATTAATTATTCAATTATCTCTTAACAAAAGTAATCTCTAAATTGAAATACCCCAAATCATAATTATAAATTAAATATTCCAAATTAGGATTATTTAAAATAAATAAATTGAATAATTAATTAGGATTATTTAATTTATTTCAAGGGAGTAGGGTTCTAGGAGGACCGATAAATAAATGTGAGATGGTGAGACATGATCTCAACCGTTGATTACTAATAATCCAACGGATGAAATTTGATTTAAAAAATAACCGTCAATCTCAACCGCTAGGGTTTTTTGCAAATCCAACCGCCCATAATATAAAAACCAATTTTAATCTCAACCGCATATTAATCTAATATAACGGTTGATATTAAGTCCTTCCATCTCACCTAAACTCTTTGTTTCTCTTGACCTTTACCCTATTTTAGGGTTAATTAGTTAATTTAATTTAGTTTGGTGTTAATTTAATATTAAGGGCAAATTTGATAATTAATTAGGATTATTTAACTATATAATTATGTTTTTGGTTAGTTTTATTTAGAAATTAAATTAGTTTAAGGGTTAGTTATATTTTAGGGGTTAATAAGGGGTGGATTAGGTTCAAATGAGACAACTCTATATGTGTGAAACCATAAGACATCATCTCATTCATCATTTTGTTAAATCTAACGGATGAAATTTAAAACCACATTTATCAACCGCCCCGTGTTTGCGCACACTTGTCCCCCAATTCAATTAGAAATGAATTAATCACAATCGTTGAATTATTGAAATCAACGTTTAAGACTTTGTCTCACCGTCTCACAAAATTCTTCGGTCTCGCAAGAACCCAACCCAATAAGGGGTTATTTATCCGGAATGAGATCCTGTGCTGCGAACAGAACCGCGCAGCGGATCAAAAACACATAATTAAAATATGAAACTCGTAGTTTAGGTATAAAATTACATCGTTTCAGAAAGGGTTCAATAATTTTTAATTTTAGGTTTTAGTAAAACGGCTTAGTTTTATAAACCTTTAAATTAAACTACGTAGTTTTCAATCCGCTACATAGTGTTGTACGCAGCACGGATCCGAACCCTATTTATCCATATAATCATGAATTAATGAGGATCAATTGAGTCAACAGTTAAGTTCAATGTAATACTGAAGGAGTGGCTACACTAAACAAAATTTGCATTGAAGGGTGGTTATTTTTTTTTAAAAGTTGAAGGGGCGATTTAGTTCAAATTGACCTATTACCTTTGTGATTTTCGGCAAAAAACCCAATATTTTATGCAGTTATTATTATTTTGACTGCAAAATAACAATCGACTACATATATTATTTATTATGATTCTTGATTCCAATTTGGTTCAAGAAGCGTGCTAATGAGACCAAAAAATAGTGGCTTGTTCCCATTGCATTGTAAATGCTTTGTAATTCACATTTATCCTACCATGTTAATTTTTTTTATCAGATATAGATTCAAGTTCTTAGAAAAGATAGTCAAATGGTAGCAGGTACCAAAGTGTCTAACTTCAAATTTCTGCTCAACCAAGTCCTTGGATTAAAACACCTAACTAAGGTTTACTTTGCATTGGGTTCCTCCACGAAAAACAAAACTCAAATTGAAAATACAGTACAAATTTCGGACATATATGTAAAATGATTAAATTGTAGAAGGCTAATTGCTTTTCTACCTAAATGATTGGTCATGTGAAATTTGCCTTTTTGATTATTTACTTTTTGCTTATAAACAATTGAAATTAAGTGATAGCTTATACATTGCCACATAAAGGTTCATTTGCGACCTAGACATGTGGTACGAACATTGCGACATCTGTTCAGGACCATTAGATTATCTTGATCTAATGGTTGATAAATTCAATTTTTGAAATTATATCCTCTTGCAAGAAAGTCAAAATGCGCATGTAGAAATCAAAATGTATAAAATAGTTAAAATAAAAGGACAAATTATTGAATTTAAAAATGCACATGCGTACGGGATTGTAGAGGAACTATATCTACTAGTATTTGCTTGTCTCGTTAAGAAAGCACGTGTGGATTCACGTGAAACTATATCAATTGGCATTTGCGTTTTTCCAGTCAATTTCTTAAAGGATAGCTTTGGCTTACTAAAATACTCAAAGAGATGGCAAAACCGTCAAGTTTGCGAAAAAACAAAGACGAGTGCAGAAAAAACTAAGACGCCACTTCTCAGTTCTCACTTCTCACTTCTCACTTATCAGTTCTCAGTTCTCAATATTGAGGCAATGCTTCAGACGAGACATCATCTAAAATTTCTTATGTTCCCATTCTTATCTTAGTCAATCACCAAGTCAATCAGGACTTTGTCTTACTTCATGACATGTAGTACAAGCATTTATTATCATTTTTATTACTGTTTCTCCTTTTAATTTTTCATTATTTATTTTTGACGTATTCTTTAATGTTTCTCCACTTTTCATTTTGACCATCTTCTTTTATTCAATTTCATTCAATAACAAGGTCATATTCTACTTTCTATTCATATAACTTCATGTTTACGAATATGAATATCTTCTTCTTCACACTTTCACATTAATTTCTTTTTCATCATTATTTTTGTTCATTTAACTTCTCTTTTTTTACATTCTTATATTAAATTTTCTTCAATTTTTTCTTCATTTATTATCTTCTACTTTAGTTTTAGGGTTTTTAAGCGATAACACCCGTTCAATACCAATTTTTGACAAAACCACACTCTCAATTTTTTTTTGACTTAACCACCCATTAATTTTGAAACTATTAATTTTGACGCCCAAATACTGTTCCGACGACTTATTCCGGTAAAATTGACGTTGACTTCGTTGACTCACAATTTTTTTGTCAAAAACCACCCCTTCAATACCTGATTTTTGACAAAACCACCCTCTCAAAAAAAAATTAAGTTAACCACCCACTAATTTGAGAACTATTAAATTTGACACCCAATCTAACTATTAATTTTTATTTAATGACCAAAAAGCTTGTATAAAATAATATGAGTTAAAACTCGATCTTAATTACAAAGCACAATTAATAAACAAATTTAGTATGTTTCGATTTGTTTATATTGGCAAACCGTGTTAAGATTAACAGGGACATTTTAATTTTCTGAGACGGAAGGACTTAATGTTAAACGTTGATTTGATTAATCTGACGATTGAAATTAAATTGACTTTTAATTAAATTGGGTGGTTGAATTAGCAAGAAATATGGAGTGGTTGTATTTGACGATTATTTCGAGAAACACGTTCAAGTAAAAATTAATAGTTAGATTAATGGATTGGTCATTAACTTATATTAATTTGAAGTTATATAAAAATGGATTGGTTGAGATAGGATATTCAAACTTAATCATTGGTCATTAAATAAAAATTAATAGTTATATTGAGTGTCAAATTTAATAGTTCTCAAATTAGTAGGTGGTTAACTCAAATTTTTTTTTGAGAGGGTGGTTTTGTCAAAAATTAGGTATTGAAGGGGTGGTTTTCGACAAAAAAATTGTGAGTCAACGAAGTCAACGTCAATTTTACCGGAATAAGTCGTCGGAACAGTATTTGGATGTCAAAATTAATTGTTTCAAAATTAATGGGTGGTTAAGTCAAAAAAAATTTTGAGAGGGTGGTTTTGTCAAAAAATTGGTATTGAACGGGTGGTTATCGCTTAAAAACCCTTAGTTTTATTAATTTTCTTGTTCAACATCAAACAACGTCTCTAATATTATTGGGCGGATGGAGTATCAATATGAGTAGCATTCAATTTCAACTTGGTGTCCACTAGTCTTCACTGCTCTGTCACCAATCGAATAAAATATGTACAAAGAAGAAAAGAGACACAAATTGAATGAATAATTAGTGAAATAAAAAGTAAAGTAAGGTTCTAGGAGCATGTATAAATAAATGAGAAATAATGAGATATGATCTCAATCGTTGAATACTAATAATTTAACAAATGAGATTTGATTCAAAAAAATAACCATTAAATCCAACCGCTATGATTTTTTGCAAATACAATCGCTCGTTATATAAAATAAATTTTAATCTCAATCGTAAATTAATCTAATTCAATGATCAATATTAAATCCTCCATCTCACCTAAACTTTTATTTCTCTTAAACTTCACCCATAAAAAAGTAAACTCTTTTTTCTTAATAAAAAGGAAAACTCATTGAATGCGTTTCAATCAAAAATCAAAGTCTGTCGCGTCCACTTAACAACAACCCAATCATTCCATTTCTTCCGCATTTCCATTTCCTTCCGTTACAATTTCATCTCTTCTCTTCCACTCTGTTCTGTTATGCCCTGCCTCCGGTCCAACACTGCTTGACTCCGGTGATGGATCGAGACCGTAGAGCAGCAGCTGCTGCTAACGCTGGTGGCGAGTCTGAACCCCCCAATATGATGCACAAACTGAACCCTTCAAACCCTTTGAGACTCGTCGTCAATGGTGGCTCCAGAGTCGTAACTCCCGCCCCTTTAAACCCTACTCTTCCTACCTCCTCCTCTCCTGCACCGCCGCCCCCACAAGTAATTATCTCATCTTTTTTACTGTTTGGATCAATTTGACTATTTTTATTGAAGAAAGTTTTTGAATTGGTTGACCAATTTACAGCAGCTCCAGAGGCAGAGTCAATCTGTAGCTTCACTGAATTCCCGAGGCTATACCAACAAGATCTCGCTAGCCATTTTCAGCATCCACATGCTCGCTTCTGCTGGTCTAGTGTGCTTCCTTGTGTACAAAGCGATAGATGGACTCATCAACGCAGGAGGTAAAACTAGGAGAAGAGAAGAGAGGGTTTTGAGACACTTCCTGCCCCAAGTCGAGGCTGCGTCTCTACTGAGCATTACACTCGCATTCATATGGCAGAAGGCTTTTAGGACATGGCCTAGGGTTATGATTCATTTTATACTATGGGCTAGTTTCACAATGTCTTTGTCTGCCGGTGTGTTATTGATTTGCTTCCAAACGCCATCGACAGATGGAGTTGGGGTCTGCCTCATTGCATTTTCCATTGGGAATGGATTGTATGCGTGTTGGGTTACTCGTAGAATTGGGTTTAGTACTAAGGTGTTGATTAAGTCTCTTGAGCCTTTAGCAAAATTTCCTGATTTGAATCATCCTACTTACTGGTTGCTTGTGGCTGGATTTTGCTGGATGTCTTTGTGGATTATGGCTGTCATTGGGGCGCTAAACTTTTATTTTCCGCCGCTGGTTATAATCGGTTTGGTATTGAGTTTGATGTGGACTGCAGAAGTGATGAGGAATGTTGCTAACCTGACTGTGAGTAGGGTGATTGCGTTGTATTATCTTAGGGGAATGCAGTCAAGTACGAACTTCTGTTTTCAAAGAGCATTGTCTCGCAACTTGGGCAGTGCTTGTCTTGGGTCACTATTTGTACCCGCGATTGAAGCTCTTAGGATTCTTGCTAGGGGATTGAATTTGCTGGAGGGTGAAGATGAATTCATGTTTTCTTGTGCACATTGTTGTCTCAATGTGATGAACTCGATATTCTCCTTTGGAAATAGCTGGGCATTTGTACAGGTATTCTCAAAATAGGATAGTTTTTTTCCAAAAAATTCCCGAAAGGGTCTTCTAATCGTCTCTCTTTTGTATCAGTTCAGATGTTTAACTTTTGCAGTTGATTCGACTTATCAATTAATTATATCTTGTTTTGCAGATAGCTTCATATGGGAAAGGCTTTGTAAAGGCATCACAGGATACATGGGAGCTTTTCAGAATTCGGAAAATGGAAACTATAGTTGATTCAGATATCACCAGCTCCATTTGCTTTCTACTGGTGTCTGCAGTGGCTCAATTTGCCTAATTGCAGTAGCAGCTTGGACGTTTGTAGTTCACAAAAGTTTCACTGCCACGATCTCTCTACTTTCCTTCTTTGTTGGCTATCTCATGGTTGGTAACACGAATCCATCCTAACTCAAATTATTGTCCATATTCTATATCATCTGTACTTATAATATTCCTACCATCAGAAGCTAACGTGATATTTACTTATAAAATATTTCGATACTATCTAACAACTTGAAATATGATAAATGTCAGACTCGGATTGCCATGGCCCTACCTCATGCCTGTGTGAGTTGCTACTACGTTTGTTACTCAGAGTCTGATTATCCAGACACTAGACTATATGGTGAAATTATACAAGAACGTTTAGGCCGAATTGAAGCTGGGCGTGACGTGATTGCACCAACGCCTAGAGTTCCCAGGCAGTTTGCATAGTTCTACCAGATAGGTATTTATTCAACATTCATAATCCTTCACCTAAACAATATGTGAATAGTTGTTCTTAATGTGAAAATTGTTTGCCATTGAATCAGAAGTAATTTTAGAAAGTTTGAATGGTTGGTGATGGAATATACTTTGCTGTTTTAGTCTTAGTTTAATGCGACAGACCAGATGAGTGAGATTACAAAGCTTCAAACCATTCAACTATTGTTTGGGACCTCTGAGTATAAACTATTAATTGTCAGCAAATTGCAGTTTAAAATTGCCTATTTCCCATGCTGGCTTTCTGAACCTGATCTTAGATCAAGGCATGCTTGACTTGAAACTAGTAAATGAGGAAGAGTTTTGTTGCATTTTTATCGAGATTTTCTTCCTCCATTTATGTATATATGGTTCAAAGCTAATGTGTTGGATTATGATGTCATCTGAGGATAATTTCCTTTTTTATTGTTTGTAAAAACTTTCAAATTTGTAATTTTCGGGTTCTGCTACTGGTTAGAGGGTTTTTTGACCAATTAGATTATTTTCATTATCATATTATAGATGATTTTTTAGAGTAAATATTTATTGACTATGATGAACTGTCAGTGAATTTTCTATAGACGTTTTTAGGGAACACAAAACTAACAGATTTCGGCATTCTTCAAAAAGACAGGAAACCTTATTAAATCTCAAAAACATAAAGACCTTCTATGATAGATTATGCATTCGAGTACATTCACACTTGTAATTTACATTTGCAAGGTTCATATCTCAACTGTTTATCTCATTTACTATTTTATCAAATTGGTGTCACGTGACAATCATTAATCTACTTTTATTTAAAGTTATTCATTAATCCAAAAAATAGAAACGCATCCCCCAATCGATGGACTAGTAAGTAAGATATATAATTGAAATATGATCTTACAAATGTAATTTAAGGCTGTAAATATATTTGACCGTACTCTTAGAAGTGAGAGGTGATGAATTTGTGGAAAAAATACAATTTTTTTAACTGTATCCCATCACTCGTTTGATACATGGCAGGTGTTTGACGAAATACCAATGTGTATATATGTCAGTGAAAGTCCTAAGATTTGGAGACGATTGAACTCTAGGATGTTTAGAAGATATTCAACATGTTAGTCTTGAGTATATTGTGCGCAATAGGGACAGACGCATTCGACTTAGCTAATTTATTAAGTGAGCTTGACTTACTGATCAATAGACCGAGAGGTTAAGATTATGGGATCTAAGTTCTACAAGGTTCAACAAAGCGAGAATTTAGGAATCATACCTGTATGTATTGTATCCATTGTAGATAAGGAACAAGAGTTGAATCTAGAAATGATACTTTATTTTTATTTTTTTTATTTTTTTTAAAGGGATTTTCGGAAATCACTTCTACCCCATGACTCGAACCCGAGATCTATTGGCTCAGGTAGTGGGTGCCTAACCACTAGGCCAACCCACTTCGTCTAGAAATGATACTTTAGCCTAGAGAATTTTCAATCACTTTAAGTATGTATAAATATATGTTTGATACTCTCTAGTAGAGAAGTATGATCTTTGCTGCATTTTCATTTTTATTTATATAAAACTATAAACATCATCTTGTCTTTAGTACTTACTGGAAATATCTCATGGTGGAGGACTAAACTTTCTTTCCTATAAACTTGTGTAAGTAATGCAAGGTAGCTTGTAACTAGTTCAAGCCTTTCTCTTGGGACTCAACCCTAGGTCACCTTAGGAATGATAAATATGTTTGGCAAATGCGTGACTAGGATAAATATTGATTTATTTGCCCTAAAATTGCTTAACATATTTATATTTTTTAAATAATTTTCAAAAACTATTTGGTTCGTGATTTATTGCCAGTATCTCGTCAAATTAAGCTTTGACAATTCTAAGTCGAAAATTATATTTTAAAGTGTAAATTTTAATGTATATTCTGGTTGAAACACCCACTAAGCGCACATGTTGGTCAAGAACTCCAAATTGATATATTTTGTGTTATTTTTAGCTATATTTACCATGATGTTTTTGATGCACTTTTTGAGATGTCTTATTTTTAGCTATATTTTTGTGTAAATGTTCTTATAAATAGTAATAAATGTGTGTTTCACTTTGAATCTTGATTTCTAACGTTTTTACGCTCTTGAGTATTTTTAGATGATCAACATATGTTTTTATCGCTAATAAAAATTGTGCCTTTATGTTATAACGACAGTAAAAGTTATTGTTGAATAAAGAATATTTGTATTGCGGTAAGGACGGATATAAATAAAATAAATTAACCAAGAAAGGCTAAAATTAAGAAATTGGCTAATATATTAGAAAGCTGGCTAAAAAACTTTCTTAATTGTTTAGCCAGTTTTGTGGCTTCCAATTGCTTGATATATTTTTTTCATTTATTCTATTTCTATGTCTGTATCCAGTACAAATACTCTTTGTTTAACAACAGCATTTACTAGTGTTTAAGATATGTTAACTTGTGCCTCTATTGTATCTAGAAAGGGAACTCACATTTCCATTTCACTTCGAGTTGCAGGGCAGCACCACGAGCCTGCAAGTTTGAGAAACTATCACATTACTAAAGTCCTTTAAAACATACCAGTACATAGTAATATAAATCAATATTAAGACAACAATTGTCCGGTGTCTCTTGGGATTCCAGAATTGATATTGAGTTTAAAATGAGGTCCTAATAAAGATGGAAAAACATCAACATGTTTCGTAAAACATAACTCATAAAAATAATTGGTTCCTCGATGAATATTTTTCTCTAGTGAAAAATATTGGATTTTCTCTCAGAACTGTAGATTGTTGGAAAATATTTTGTCAATAAATGAAGCAGAAAATTGACTGATGACAATATCCCTTAATCACGACTGTAAAATCGAGGGACCGTTAAAGCTTGAGAATTTTAATCGGACCTCTCAGTTATGACTTGATTTGAATTTGCAGTGAAAGAAATAAGAAAACATAGTATCCAAGTTATAGATCACACAAGATGATTGCACTTCCTCAATTGTGTCGCCGTGCAAAGAATTTCAATTGAACAAGAAAGCCCAGCAAATAAACGTGATAAATCGCTCAACATCGTCAGGAAACAAGAATACTAATCATTTGAAGCTGGGCTAGGTTGAAGACTTTCTAGCCCCAATTTGTTGAAGTTGCTTCAATTTTCACCACTTGTCATTAAAGGACATGTAGCATTTAAGCAGCAGTGTTGCCTTCTATACATTCTAGTTGACCGATATTCATCATGGTATACGGTGCGACTCCATCTTTTACTCACTTTCTTTAAGGTAAGATACTTGTTATATTACAATGGATAGTAAAATTACAAGTTTCTAACTGGTCGTTCTCCACCAACCATTTTTCGCCTTTGTCCAGTTCAAGTATTATAGCTTCTATATTGTACTATATACCACTAAAAAAAGTGTCCGATAAAAAAAGGGGATCTAAATCATATGATGTTTGTAGATTGATGTTGACACCTATACTGTTTTTACTCATATTATGGTCTTACCTGCAAGTTGAATTGTATATCAAGACAATATCATAAGAAAAAACATATGCAAAGTTAATGACGATAAATGTATAATTTGGTTCCCTGAAGTATCATATGATTTCACAAAATATTATAAATATCTGAATACTATCAGGAAGGAAAAATGATTAGGAACATTGACAATTAAAGGCTACAAGTTAATTTCTTTTTTGGAATTTAGTTATGTGAAGGAGGGTGAGTTCTAGCCCTATTAAAAGTTGAATAATCAAAAACTAGGTTTAACATCTTTTGCAGGACTCTGATACAAACCTAGGTGAAGTGAAGGGACACAGAGTGATGACAACCGAAAAATCAAAAAGGTGGAAGGGATCAGAGGGCGCTGAGTTTTTGGAAACAAATGGATCACTCAAAAAAGGTGCACATTAGCGGTGCGTTTTAGCCGTTTTCAGGCTTTCGGTGTCAAAATTTGGACATAATACCTCGTTTCGAAGAGAACGACAAGCACGTCTGGATCCACCGACTTCACTTACGATGTATGGTGTTTTTTTAACTTTGTGTCAGTTTACTATTTTTATTTTCATTTGTTAATGTTTTTTTTGAATATTTTCGAAAATTTTCTGATGTTTGTTTTTAGGGTTTCGAGTTTCTCTATTGAAAGGGAAGTTAGCTACAATGTTAGTCAGTTGATTTTGAATATTAATAAAAATTTCTAGGATTTTTCCCAATAGTATTCTTCCATGCTCATACGCTGCATTTGAGTGGTATCAGTTTCCAGCCGGTCCTGCGTGATGGCTCGTGATAGAGGTTAGCCTAGGAGATTTGTAGGTGCTGATAAAACATCCCCTGATGATGTTTATGGCGTGAGAACGTAGATCTGCACAGGCAAATCAAGTATCTTACCCATCGTTTGGAGATGAGGAGTGCAACAACGGATGATACTCAGGATGCTGGATTCGAGGTAAATCCCATTGGAGGCGAACAGATCCATGACCGTCGTTGTGAACTCGAGTTCGATGTTTATATCCCGAATTTTGATGGAGGCCTACGAGCTAAGGAGTTTATCGACTGGTTTTCCCAGGTGAAGGAAGTCCTTGACTTTAAAGACGTGCCCAATGATCGTCATGTTCTATTGGTGACTATTCACTTGCGTGGTCGTACTCAGGTATGGTGGCAGTAGTTGAAGAAGACACGTGTTCGACAGGTAAGGATAAGATTTGTGGTTGGGAGAAGTTGAAGAAACGTCTCAAACGTACATTCTTGTCCTATCTTTTGAGAGAGAACATTACTAGTGGTTTCAGAATTTACGGCAGGGTTTGCGGTCTATTGAGGAGTACACATCTGATTTCCATCAGTTGTTGGCAAGGAGAACATGACCTGTTGGTTTTCTGTTACATTGGTGGCTTACGTATCCAGTTGCAGGATGTGTTGAACATGTTTGACCCCGTGGATATGTATCATAAGCTCATCAGCATGCATCTCTAGAAAAGAAAGGTGGATGCACATCGTAGATGTTTTGTCCCATTCGGATGCAAAATGGCCTAAAACGATAGCAAGCATAGTTGACCCACTATGACATTGCCGATCTTTGACACGTGGAGCAATACATTTGGCATTAGTTGATTCCTTGACAAGTACTTGATTAGAGCTTGTTTCACTTTTTTCCTTTGCTAACTTTAGTATATCGATGGAAACTTGTTATATTTCTCAAAGTTAAAATATATTTGGCCCCCTAGAGATGGTGGGCGTTGGGCGCTTGCCCCTCCTTGCCACCCATTCGGGCCGGGCTTGCAAAAGATAATATTTAAAAGATATGAGTGTTCTTGCAATTGCACTATAGAAATGGAAATGTGATTATTGGTAGAATTTCTACTAGTATGTACTTCAACAAATACATGCTCAAAAAGAAAATATACTAGAAACTAGATTCGGCATCCCAATTTAATCTCGAAGAGGAAGTATTACCATTCACATCATCGTCAATGTTGTGCAACTACATGAAAAATATAATCAAGTCACACCCACTTTGGATAAGTAGATATATTTAATATACGCTAGATAGTAAGGGCAAAAGTATTAATGTTTCTTTGTTTTTCAAATCTTTAACGATAAACTTTTAGGCTCTAACTCCACGCTCTGGTATAGGAGAAAATAAATTAATCTAACCCAACGGTTGAGATTAAATAATATATTTTATTTTCCAACCTTAAGCTTCAAAGCCTGTATCTGCCATTGATCATTATGAACGAAGCCGTTAAAAATGAGTTTTACTACAATCATAATAAAATATAAATTCTACGTCATATCTGCAATATTTTATGTCTGTCCAACGTGGGAATTCCCTAGAGCACTAGTGTCTGTCCAACGTGGGAATTAGAAAAACAAGGTCTTCTTATTAGGAAAGTTTGGTTTTACCATTGACAATTCAATGTGTAATTAGGTTTGAAATAAGTGATACATGCCCATGAGCTACAAGCCTAAGAAAAGGAAAAGAAAAGTAGACAAGAAGAGTAGAAAAATCTAAAATAGAGTGAAATAGTAAAGATGTAAGTTATTTTAGTAAAAATATCTAAAGTGTGTATATATAGTTATTGGATCAAATTAATTTTAGCAATCTATTTGGGACGAACACTAGTATAAATAGGGACGTGACTTTGTTACTTGAGTAGAAAAACAAAGAGTGAGATGAAGGTGTGAGTTTCTCCGTTATAAATTTTCTTTTCCAAACAATAATTTAATATGTATTGGATAAGCTACAAAATCAAAACTTATTAAATAAACAACGTGAAAATAGAAAATGCTGGATAGCTAACAAACACGTCTTAGAAAATGCATACAAAAAGTTTGTGTTATTCTATCTCTACGAAACTGTTGAACCTGTGAGTATGTTTTCCATTAGTTACGATTTAGGATTTGTGATCCATTAAGATTATGGTTTCTTGTGATCAACAAACTGATGGTATACGGACATCGTTTCTGATTTTAATATGTTTCTTTTTTCTGTTAGTATTTCAACTTCAAACAGGAAATCTTTACACAAGCTTCACTAAACCCAATTCCGCATCAAAATATTTTTTTTACATGTGTATTATATTCAATATTATAACAAAATGAGTTTCTTAAACAAAACAAGTGTGACGTTGAAATTAAAATAATGTTCCTTTTTCTTATATATTTTACTCAATATTTCCTTCCCGCATGCCATGTTAACGAAAACATAATAAGTACTTCGTTATGTTTAATAATGTACAAAATTTTATATTAATTTATCATATTAAATATTAGCTAAGTATTGTTGGGACTTTATGGTTCTTGAAATGATTATTGATTTCTGTGTTCTTTGTGCCCTAATTTACTTCGTCTTAAGCGATTTTGTTCCTTGTTGCCATAATTTATTTCCTCAATTGATTAAGCAATTTTGTTCCTTGTTGCCCTAAGTACCTACTTACTTTATAATTTCAATATTCTGTGTTTCCTAGTTATTATTGTGTTTCATGTATTCTATATTCTTGATTATTGATTGTGATTTACCTAACTACATTATTGATTGTTGATTTTAGTATTTTGTGTTGTCTACTTACTGACTCTGTATTTACCTAATTACATTTCAATATTCTGTATTTCCTAATTACTATTGTGATTTAGGTATTTGTATTATATGTTCTTAATTATTGATTGTGATATAAGTTTTTTTGAGTTGCATTATTGATTCTAATTTCAGTATTCTATCTTGAATTTTTAAATTGCGATGATGAAAGCTTTAAGTTAATTTTTGGATTGTGTTTGAGAAGGTGTCAATTGATTTTTGAGAATGAAACTGAATTTTTTTGCATGCAGATTGATAGGCTGGGTGAAATCATGTCTGAATCTGTATGTCAAATGGATTTTAATAGTATACTGATGAAGGATTTCGAGGCAGTTCAGCACTTTGGATTGTATGTAATTTTTTTTTGAAGAAGCCTGTTTACGAAAATGATGCTGAAGCCAACGTAGATGTTTCAGAAGTAAAATCAAATATAGAAGAGGACGACAAAAAAGAAGTAAAAGCAACCGAGGATGTAAGTTTGATACTTTAATATTTTATTTGGTGCTGTCTAACCACTTGTTGCTCAACTGTCAAATTTAGAGATACAAAGCTTAATTTGGAGATAGATGAATCACCTAGTTGTGAATCAAGAAAATATGTGTTTTGGTTTAGTAAATGACGTACATTCTTAAATATGTAACATGATTCAACAATTTACTCTACATGATTTATGAATCATTTGATAACTTTCAATGAATCATGTAAATTTATAAATTTGTACATATTTTGATTTAACAAATCATTAATTTGGTTTACAAAAAATAAAGGTATATACCATTTTTGGAATGATATATTTAGAGATAGATGAGTCGACTTCATCAGGATTCAGGAGCTTAGTCTTAATAGGTTATCAACAGAGCTTAGTTTCAATGATTTAATATTTGTACAAAACTTTCAATGAGTTTTGTGTAAAAACTGCATTATGAAAATAAATGAGTCGACTTCAATTGTTGTATTTCTAAGGCTACTTTAATAGATTATCGAGCTTAGTCTTGGTGACATTTGATAGACTAGTCTCAGAAAGGGTGGGCTCCATCAGGAGAATTTCCAAAAAAAGTGATGGAAGATTTAAGAGCAAAAATGGTATCAATATTTAAACATTAAGAACAGACCATACAAAAAATACAACTTTTTTGAATAGTGTCGGTTAAAATCAAGATGTAGAGAACCACTTAATGGAGGATGATGAAAACAACGTGAAGGAACACATCCAATTGAGCCAACCAAGTCGAAAAAACATGAGCATCACCAAGAACACCTACACATTCTAGACCCAGAGAACACTTATGATGATGAGACAACTAATGGCAATGAGGAGACATATTGGAATTACGCTCTTTGTTGTGAAATGTTTGCGTGGACGACATAGTGATGGAATTTATTCGGAAAGAAATGGTTGGTAATGCAGATTCATCCAAATTAGATGGAATGTTGACTCGATAAAAAGAAAGAGAGAAAATATAGTACACGAAAATCTCCATTTATTTGCTGCTTCGTTGATGTGAAGAGTATACCAAAGGAACGATTTATTCTGTGATACGGTGTTTTCACTGGATGTAGATCCACAGTAAGCATTCTTTTTAATCATTTTGAATAATTGTCAACTCCTTAAAAGCTTAGTCTCAGGGGCTTACTCTAAGCCCGGTGGAAATGTTTCACTATTGTAAAGTTCAAGTACAAGCTAGAGTTACACATTACACATTACACATTCTGTAACTACTACTTACTCTAAACTCAAGTGAACATATTTCAAACTCCTCGTCGGCAAGTACTAACCTTCGGCCAATTAACCATCAGATTTGTTCTCCTACTTGTATCTTGTTCAACTCGTGAACAACTCGCACTCAGCACCGTAATGAAGATGTGAACATACGCTCTACTGCAACAACAATTCGTTTTTGGTCTGTAGCAAGCTTAACTCGGCACACCACTTCCTACAATCTGCTAGCAAAACTCGGCTCACGTTTACAACTCCGATCACCAAGCTATTGCTAACACTCCTTGTTTCTCTCTTCAAAGTCGTACAAGACTGATCAAACTCCATCCCTACTAATATGGGGTAGATTAGGGTTTTCCTAGAAATTAGAATAAAACTATCCTTATCTTTAAAGGAAAACTCAAATCCTTTTCAAATAATTGTTTAGGTAAAAAATTAAAAATTTGATTGATGTCTCAACAACATTAAACTTCCTTAAAGATTCCTTCTTTCTTTCTAAGAAATCTCGCAGACTGTCATAACGCCGCTGTTTGCCAGGATTGTGCCCTCTATGTCTGAGTCAGCGCTTCAGACCTTGTTCTAGCTGCAATAACGCCTGAATTTTAAATTACCTACAAATCAAGTTATGCGCGCTGACGAGCACGTCGTTGAGTGCTGCAAATTTGTCCCGGCTCTCCTACTAGTATAGTATTGGTAAGCTGGGGTCGAATCCACAGGGAACGGTGAGAATTCTCCTTTCTAACTACAAACTAAGAATTGGGGTTGTGCATGAGAACAATTAAAAGGAAAAGAAAACTGTTGCGCAAGTATTACTGGCGCACACACAGACAGCAAGTATGAAAGATGTAAATAACTATGCAAGAGATGAGCTCGGTTCAGATTCTTCACTATGAATTCTATGTTTATCCTCGGTCACTAAAGGCACATGATATAATCGTCCACGTAGATTAAGGTCCTGTCACAGCTTAATAACCTACACATATATTCCGGTAAAAGTCCGTATGATATTATTACTCAATCTAGTCTAGTCAATAACGAATCCGGTCAAGGTAGCTACTGCCTATTCTAGTGTTACTCCTATCATTCACAGTCACGTACCTCTGATAGTTTAACTATAGATAATAGATTCTACAACTAAGTCTGCGGTGCAAGGCTTCGCTTAATTGTCTAACCTAATTATCATGCAATTGGGTTCGGAATAATAATACTAAACTTAATCATGCAAATTAAGAACAAGACCTCAAAACATATCATTCATAGATTCAAATCCAAACCGAGTTCAGTGAGTTTAGCTACTCATGCTGAATGAATACATCTCAAGTATAATTATAAAACAACTAATTAACAAGACAAATCTGAGGTGGTGCGTCGGCAGTCTCGCGTCAGCAGCTTGCGCGCACGATCTCGCCGGAATTTGCTCTTCTCTCGTCTGCGGCGTGTCCAGCTCTCTAAGTACGCATGTGTGAGATTTCCATGAAGCTTTATATTTATAGCCTTGCCTCCTAGGGTTTCCACGAATATTTTGGCAAGGATATCTGTAGGAAATCTTCTTTATCTCTAAAAATCAGCTTAGGAAATATGTAATCTCCAAAAACCGAACTTAGAAATATCTTTAGCGCGTGATGACGTCATCGTTCCGAATATCTCGCTATCTGCTGACGTCACCGTTTTGCTGTCTTCTGCGCGACCTGCACTCGCGCGCCATGTTGCTCGCGCGCTAGTGGCCTTTTGTCCTTTGTTGTCTTTTTGTTGTCTTTTGTCTCATGATTCAGCCTTCTTGTTGCGTTTTTGTTCTAACTCTTCTTTTAAGCCTGAAATACAAAACTACACCAAAAGCGTAATCTTATACTAAAATATGTTAGAATATAAGCAATGTAAAGGACTTAAAGTAGCGTACAACTGTTCTCTATCAAATCCCCCACACTTACTCTTGTTCGTCCCTGAACAAGTCGGCTTCCTTACCTCTTGTGTAATGCACGCGTGAATGGACTTACTGCGCCACGTGTGCGCCACTCTCACAACCTGCGCAATTGTGACTATACAACACTAAACTGATTTAAGTAACTAATTCAAACCTTGTGTTACCTCTCTTGTGGAATGCATATCAATTCGGATGATTGGGAGATAGTCCTTTTAAGCACCGGTCACCGAATTCTTCTTGATTGCGATTGCATGGTTATTCGTTTCTTTCTGGTACGTGATTGATCCGCGTCTTAGGGTTTTGAGCTCTACGTCTTTGACGCTTCACTGTTTGTTTCTCGGACAGATTGATAACCTTTGTTGCACAATTTTTCTTTTCATTGTTTCGGCCTTTTGAGCTTTAACTTTGAATTGAATACTTTTTCTGGTCCGGATCTTATTTCTTCCCTAGAACGGCTTCCAATCATGGCCTTCGGATAGCAGCTATGGAACCACGCCCCGCTCTCGCTTCTGATCAGTCGCGCGCAAGTCAGGCCACGCGTTTGCAACCGCGCGCCCCTTCCTGAGCAACTAACTTCCACGAAGACGGTCTGTTTTTCCGTCTCGTCACGCTGGTAGGGTTTCGCCTTCGGCATCTGCGTGACTGAGCTTGCTCTTATTCCTTTGACCGCGAAGTACCAACCTCCACGAATACTCATAACCATGCAACCGATCCTCAAGCTTCGTTCGATCGACTGCTTCTCTAGGACGTTTCTATCAACTCCACATCCCTCGTTATTCCACTCAAGAGATACACAAAATTCCAAAAAAAATCAGAATATGTCATATAAGCACAAATTACCTCAGGTGCGCGAGTACGCACACAGGTCGCGCACGCCAATGTTTCTCGCGCGCAATTACCTCTTGAGATGTGTTCATATTCGGTTTGGTTTGTTTAAACTAAAAAAAACGAAAAATTTATCCTAAAAACGAAAAAATTCCTAAAATTCCTACTCCTAAGATAAGTGTACTACCCACACTTAAACAAAAACGTGTCCTCACGTTAAGTACAAGTAGTAAAGAAGGCAATAGTAATGCATGCATATTAACCGTGTGCACCGATTCTAACCATATCACCGCAATAAGTCAAAAACACCGAGTAAGTTTAAAACACCATTTAAAACATCAAATCAAGTCATAATACATGTGTTTTAAAACAACGGTTCAAATAGTTCAACCACCGAGTAATTCAGACACCGATCACAAAAGTTTAAAACGAAGTAGAAAACGACCGGGAGAGTTCTTCGATTGGGTCTTCGCCCTGTAGTGCATACTCCTCCGGGATCGGGTCTCCTGCACGCCATCCTCTGGGTGGCGTCATGTCCAGGTTGGCACCCTGTGGCGCCACATACTCCATAACACGCTAAGCGTTGAACACCCAGCGCTGATCCACTAATACCTGTGCGCCACTGCCTTGTGCGCTGGACTCTGCTTGCGCACGCTCTGATCTGCGCCTGCTCCTCTGGGCGCCACTGGCTTTGCGCCACACCTCTGGCGCAGCCCTATGTTCTCTCAGCCCGGTGTAGCTCCAATACGCGGTTCCATCCGCGCGCACCTTGATTCCTTTGTACAGGCGCATCTTCTGGCGTCAGAACTCTGCCCGTACAAGTGTGCTCTTCTAGCCAAGGCTCCATATGTAACGCACGCAGGAAGTGCGTGATCAGTCCTCCACAGAGCAGCGGGCCCTTCATACTCACGGCCTCCAGTAGCTGGTGATCAAGCGCGTGTAGCGCACCTTTTCCCATAGTAGAGACCCTTGAGGATCTCCATATCTAGTAGTCGGGCCGCTGAG